>CABEEJ010002322.1:48985-67713 GCA_901482245.1 Timema douglasi | reverse complement strand
GGGGGGGGGGGTGTTATTTTACATCAAGAGAATATCTTAAGTTCTTAATGAAAACGTAGTTACATTTCCAATAGTTTATGCTTAATCTACCTAAACCAAAATAAAATTATATTCATATTAAACTAAAAAAAATATATATATTGTGAAAACATATGACTATGACTGTTTTTAACTGTCTCATTTCTAAAAGTTAACTCACATGTAACAGAATCACATTTGACTTATGTAGTTGACAACACTGTTTAGTTTGAGCAGTGTCATCAGTAATGGCAGATAGCCACATTGTAAGTTATAAAACATGTTGCATAAAACCTACACTAACTATTAAATCCTTATATGTCGATATACCTATCTTGTTATTTCTAACAATGATACATTACCAGTTTTGAAAGAGTAGTTTGGACACAAATTAGATAAATTCACATTAAATTAACCCAAAGAATAATACAGATCTAAGAATCCCAAATCTGGCCACACTCAGTCCTGGCAAGGACTACTGACAAAGGTAAGTCCTATTTGTTTAATATTGAATGAATAACCCTCTTGTAAGTAGCTAAGCTTATGCCTATAATTATTTTTAGTGAAAAAATGTTGATAAACATTAGACCTCAGTCTGTGATGCAAAGAAAATCTTGAATTTTTAATAATGTTCAACTAAAACGGAGTAGTTTTAATAAGTTAGATATTTAATGGTTAAAGGTAGCTTATTTTTTCATCTAATACTAAAATATGCCAGCAACCTCACCCCATTTAATTTGGGTGATTTTTTTTTTAAGATGAGCAAGTTATTATTTTTTCCAACAAATCATCTTAACTACCAAAAACGCCATTTCAGATTTGAATAAAGCAAGGGAAATGTTTTATATGTTGACTACGCCACACATTAACAACTAGCCTACCTTTACGTAAGCAACCAAAATAAATGATTTAAATCTTGGTAGTCCTTGCATCAAGATTTGCCCACTTAACCGCATGCATTGCTGCAATGAAAGACAAAATAAAAAGTTTAGATGTTTAAAGTCCTTTAATCAAGATCGGCTCTTTTACATGGAGGATCTATGTAAATGAACACCAAAAGAATTATTTCAAATTTTTATATTACTTGTACCGGTATCAAAATTAACTCTCCTATGTGGTGGTATTGTTGCAATGACCACAAAATTTAAAAAGTTTAAATTTAAGGTTTTAGGTACAAAACTAAATAAAATGGATTTACATGCAAAATCATTAAAAAATCTGATATTGTAGCTAAATTTAAGATGCAAATACAGTCTTATGTGGAGACATTGTTTCAATGAACATCAAAATAATTAGTTCAAATTTGCTAACTAAAAAACAAAAATAATTAGTTCAAATTTTCTAACTAAAAGACAAAATAAAGTAAATTTAAAGAAGCACCCCGTATCACACCAAACCAAATTTTCTGTTGGCTTAATACCAAACACTAGGCAGTGAATGAAACCAAATATAGACCAATGCTTTATGTGTGCACGAAGATGCCTAAATAAACAAGTGTTAAGATTTGTAAATGCACCAAGCAGCCACAACTTATGTTTACTACTTATGCATAGTTTTTTAACACTACTTCTCTTACTGATGAGATACCATGGTGCTATATAGCTTACTCCGCTCCCAGAAAAATAAGGTGTACAACATAAGACCCGTCTCGATCCAATGAGTAATTTTTAAGTTTACTAGCAACAAAAAACAGACAGATAAACAAAAATTCTAAAAATGTATTATTTGGTCTTTACATTGGTTAAACTACCTATAAAGAGATAGAAACTAAAAAAAATCTGAATGTACAGAGAGGCCTTAAAGTTTTAATATATGTTTATGCTATGGGTGAAGTCTGAACCCGGATAAAATCAATATTATCCAGATAATGTTGACGTTATCCAAAATATGTAGATAACGTTGACTGATAGGTGATTGAATAATGTCTTTCCAAGTTTATTCAGATAAAATTGACATTATCCACTTGCACTTGGATAGTGGCAGTGTCTATGATTGAGGCTATGTTAGTTAGGTTGGTGAATTTAACTTAGACTAGGGTAGGTGAGTTAGGGGTATGTTAGATTTGCTTAAATTAGTCTAGGTTAAGCTAAAAGTTAGGTTAGGTTAGTGAAAAATAAAACATAAAATTAGCCATTTCAAATGTGAGTGCACTACTACAATCCAATTTATTGTCCAATTTTGATATAGTGTTTCAAAATAAAATTCATATTGAAACATACCTATTTTCATAAATATTATTCCACTTTATCTAAATATTGCTGGATATTGTCGATATTATCCAGATAATGTCATACATTAGTTAAATTACTTTCTATTTCTTACTTTATCCACTGCACATGGCTAATACTGATATCTCCTGTCTAATCTCGACATTATCCAGATTTTGCACACTACCCCTAACATAGAGACAAGTAGTGATTAGTGATAGTCAAATTAATAAAAATGTGTACTCCTAAAGTTGTAAAGTAAGGCATTGGTAGTGAAGAAACAGTGTTTTTAATACTCTTGTTTATATAAAATGTATCAAACTGTTTCAGATATAATGAGGAACAGAGTCGTTTTGAAGATATCAATATAAGCCACATAGCAACTATATGGGACTGCTCCAATTGTGAAATAATATTTAAAACTATGAAATATGAAACTCCACACATATTTGAACCGCTAAGTCCCCAAAATGTAAACAATGAGGTACTTAGTAATTACTACTTTTAGAATGTAGGTAATTGAAAATTTTTAAATATCTTTCACATGTTAATATATTTTACTGCCTACTCCAGTATCGTAAAATGGTGTGGAAAGGAGAAGACTACTATGTAGGAAGTTGTGTACTCCTCACATCGGACACATTCCCTGGGCCATCAATCTTAGCAAGCTCCAAGACTAAACAAGATTTACCTGCTGGAAAATACCAGGTTAGTTTTTATTTACCATACAGCTAAACCTGCAACAATAATTAAGTGAAATCACAATTGTGACTAAAAAAAACTAGACTTCTAGTTATTTATATCAATTCCATTAAATTCAGTGCCTAATAGAGATTTATATTGCATCACTAAAGTTACAAAATAATGAATGGTTTTGTACTCATTTATCATCACATTCTTGATAAAGGCTTTACTCACCCTGGTGACAATTAATTAAACCCTTTCAAATCTTTCAAACAAATAGTATTTACATTTACCTGAACAAACAATGACAGCAATGGCACTTAATTTGAAACATTAATTTTTATGCTTTTAATGTTCTCACTTATATTAAATATTCCAATTTTCCATGGTTTTTCCATGTACAAACATGTTAAAACACAGCAACCGAGGTAAACAATATGTCAAAATATAATAATTTTTAACTAAATGCCTAAACTGTACACTACTGCACTCTCATTGTAATCTTCTTAACTATTATGCTTTGCCCACCATCTTGTATATAAGTTTTTCTTTTGTGTTCACTGTTACAAAGGGTCACAATATAATTCAAAGTTTCTTACTCTTATTTATTCCACTTAAATGCTTAAACACTACAAAGAATTGATTGAATTACAGTCATATAGCCAATAACATTTTTTTAGTGATTGTTAACTTAGAATTTATGTTTATGTAAAAAAAATATTTATTTTTTTTACAAATCTTTTCAATTAAATTTTGTTTTTCAGATCTTAGCCTTTTAATTTTTATATTATCCTAATAAACTATTTATCACAATCTATAATATATTGCAGTGTACTCATCTTTACAGAAATATTACAAACAAAAACGCTATGATATTATGTCTATTTACACTTTCAATAAATTAATATTCACTTTATAGTGTAAATAATTATGATTTATACAGAGCAACACAAGGTTTAACAAAAATAGCTTTATATATTTATTTAGAACTTAAATTCCAAATTACCAAACCACATACACGATCTTATCTACCCCACTTGCACATGACACAGTTGCCAACATTACACCAGAAAAGTGCTAATCACAATATTTAATTTATTTGAGATATTTAGAAAGCAGTTGGTACTGAAGATCTGTTGTTGTTCCACTAATTCTTCTAATTTGTCCTTAAGACTTGAATTCTCCAACATACCTCCTCATGTGTAAAAATTCTTCATATTGATCTATAGTAGACTATTACACATTGAATTTTTTTAATAGCTGATGGATTTAAGGATTTAGTTTTAACTGAGTCTTTTATCCCACACAATGTAGAAGTGGCTTACTAAAGTACACAATTCATTATAAAAATGCAAGTTTTCACATTCATATGTAATGATTAGGCCTCCGATATTTATGACACATTTTTAGTCTTACCTTCAATTTGATGCTAAATTAATTAAAATTGTTTTTAATGCTACACGGATTCCACATTTAATTTTGAAAATAAGTGCATAATTTGAGAAGTTTTCAATTTTAGGTCATATTTGTTAGAGTACACAAGTTTATAGAAAAATTAACGGGTTTTAGAATTAACATTACATGCTGTAAATAGGAACATGAGTCAACTGCTACACAGGTTTATATGCATGGACACAGATTAGATAAACAATGAACGACACATTTAACGATGGTACCAACCTAAACTAGAATATCCCTACATAGACTTGCATATTTTAACACTCCTCCTCAATTCAACTACAACCACAAAAATTAGGCAAAAGTCCTACATGTACCCTTAAATACATGCAAATAGACTAGTGAATCAGCATTTGATTAAACCAATATAATTACAAAAGTACTCAAACTTGTTTCCAACTAAACTCTTTGTCAGAATGTCAGCACATTGTTCATTTGTCTCCAAATAAATCACATCAATAACACCACTTAAATACAAATCATGAACAAAGTTGTATTTGACATCAATATGCTTTAGTCTTCGATATTCCCATTTATCCAAACATCTTATGCAGGACTGGTTGTCCTCGTACACCTTGGTGGGTTCTAGAGTGATCCCAAGGTCCTGGATCAGTCTTTTCACCAGAGTAGGTTGGATGAGGCGGTTGACAGGGAGACAAACTCTGACTCCGTCGAGCTAAGGGCAACTGTCGTCTGCTTACGTGTAGTCCAACCAACAGTGTCACCATAAACTTGAAATAAGTACCCAGATGTAGATTTACGATCATTGCTGTCATTGGCCCAGTCCGCATCAACGTAGGCCCGTAAGGCGACATCACAGTTCTTCGGAAAGAAGAGACCAACATCAAGTGTTCCTTGAATGTATCGTAGTATTCGTTTGAGTCCAATCCAGTGAGCTTCTGTTGCATTGCTCTGATACCTGCTGTAGAAATTCACTGAGAAGCTCAGATCAGGGCGAGTGTAGAGCATCACATGCATCAAACTACCAACAAGCTCACGGTACGGTTTTTTTTTGATTATGCACTCTGATGTAGTTATTTCAGGTGGTTTTGTCTCCATCGGTGTCTTGACCAGTTTGCATTGTTCCATACCAAATTTCTTGAGAACTTTCTTCAAGTAGGCTGTTTGACTAAGGGACATACCATCAGTTTTCTGATCAATTTTTATACCTAGAAAGTTGTGCAAACCTCCAAGATCCTTCATCTCGAATTCTGACATAAGATATGTTTTGATGTCATTTAACTTCTGCAGATTGTTTCCCGCCAAAATTATGTCATCTACGTAAACCAAAAGGTAAGTTTTTATGCTGTTGCTGAAATCGAAATATATACATTTTTCATTTTCAGACTGCTTAAATCCGAGAGAATTCACAAATTTGTCAAGTTTAGCATTCCACTCCCGTGGTGCCTGCTTCAATCCATAGAGGGTCTTGTGTAACTTACAAACAAGGTTGCTGTCAGTTACGAAGCCAGGTGGCTGCTTCATATACACCTCTTCAGAAAGGTCTCCATGTAGGAATGCATTTTTCACATCTAACTGGAAGGCAATTAAATCTTCTTTGTTTATAATTGCAAGCAGGGTTCTGACCGAGGTTAAATGGGCTACGGGTGAGTACGTTTCATTGTAGTCAAACCCTTTCTTCTGTGCACAGCCCTTCACCACCAACCTTGCCTTGTACCTGTCAAGCTGTCCATTTTCATCCTGCTTCATCTTGAAGACCCACTTACAGTTGATAGCTCGTTTACCGGATGGCAGCTCAGTAAGGGTCCAGGTCTCATTTTTCTTCAATGAGTACATCTCTTCCTCAACTGCAGCCATCCATTGCTGCGCATCATCTCTACTATGGATGTCATCGAAGGTTTCTGGCAAGTTGTCAATAAATGACTCAGCACCAAGAGCCAGTGTGACATAGTCATTTAGATACGCTGGTGCAGTGCGAGGTCTCGTGCTCCTACGCAGAGGTTCAAGTTCCTCACCAGTAGTCTCTTCTTCGTCAGAAATTGCCTCTGGTTCTCCTCCTGAAGACGGCTCCTCCTGCAATTCCTCAGTAAAAGCTTCATTTGGAGTCGAACTGATGACCTCAATAGCTCGAGATGGTGTTGAACCAGCAACACCACTGGTTATGAACAAATGTTCATCGAAAATTATATCATGTCCACGTATGATTTTTCGTTCCTGTGGACACCACAGCCTTTACCCATTCAGGCAGTAACCAACAAAGTAGCTCTTTTTCGAGAGGCTGTCAAGTTTACTTTTAAGAACTTGATTAGGTAATCGAAGATATGCTACACAGCCAAAAACCCTCAATTTTAACATATCAGGCTTTACACCATACCACAGTTCTGCTGGAACATTTGTTTCCAAGAGCGTTAGTAGGCGATCTGTTTATTAGGTGGACTGCAGTCATAACAGCCTCCGTCCAGAGTGACTTATCAAGAGAAGAATGAAGGAGTAAACAACGTGTTTTCTCCATTATGCTACGTCCCATTCTTTCTGCGACACCGTTCTGCTGACTGGTATGCCTGATCGCAAACTCTGACTGGATACCTTTCTTTTTTAAATAATCTAGCATTTCCTGAGACACAAATTCACCACCATTATCTGACCTAAAGTGACTTATCTTTAGGTTAAAGTGAGCTGTTGCCATAGCTTCAAATTGTTTGAAGTATGTAAACATTTCAGACTTTGCCTTTAGAGTGTAAATGACTGTAAAGTGACTATAGTCATCAATCAGGGTAAGCATATACCTCTTTTGATCATATGATACGGGCTGAATGGGCCCTACAAGATCACTGTGTATGATTTCCAAAGGGCGCTTAGCTCTAATGCGTGGTTTTGTGTGAGGAAGACGCGTTGGTTTAGCTTGTATGCAAGAGTCACATAAATCGGAGATCGATCCTTGATCAACCTTGATTCCATCTACAATTTTACTTAAGTGGACTAAACCAGTTTTGCCAATGTGACCAAGCCTCTTGTGCCACATAATCAGATGATGCTACAATGGAACTAGCAACACCAGCACATGCTTTTTCACGAGGTGAAAGATACATTGTATACACTTTACCAGATTGAGTGGCAGCAGCCACAAAAATATTACCTTTCAAAATAGTAGTGTTCCCTTTTTCAAACACAACTTTAAGCCCATTAGCGTCCATTTTACTAACTGAGAGTAAATTAAAGTGTAAACCAGGGACAATAAGTATGGAAATTTTTATAAAGTGTTGATTACCTTTGTGAGTCACAGACGCGTGTATATCTCCGATCTCTTCAGCACACAACATCGATCCTGATTTAGCAATTTTTATATTGATAGACTTTGATAGGCGTCTCTTATTTGAGACTAATCTAATATTTTTATCACTGACCATATGTTCAGTGGCGCCAGAGTCAAGCAACCACACAGATCCATCACAACAAGCCACTGACGTTAACACTGTCAAACTAAATTCACCATCACTAGCTTCAGCTACGTTTGCTTTACATATTGAATTATTCTGCTGCTTCTTGCCTTTCAATTTTGGACAGTCCAGACGAAAATGACCAGCTTTATGACAGAAAAAACACTTATTACCAGTGACTTGCTTTGAAATGCTTTGTTTACAATTGGGACATTCTGGCTGCGAAGATTTCAATTTTCTAGCCTTCCAATCAGTAACGCTAGAGAATGTTGAGATTTATCAGCAGATAATGTCTCTATGGCAGTGACAATTACTTGATATTCAGATGGCATAGTCAAGAGAAAATGGCAGACAACATCTAATTCTTCGAGGTTAGCTCCCGACGATTTCAATTCCCAAATATTATGATCAAACCTATTAAAATGCAATTCAAGGGCCTCTGAAGAGGGATCAAATTTCATCAACAACAAGGTTTTACGTATTAAAAGATGATTAGCAATACCTTTACGAGCATAAGTATTACAAAGTACTTGCCATATATCATAGGCGGTGTTCTTATCCTTCACACAATCCAAGTTGCTGTCCGAGATTCGTTGTATAATCTGTGACTTACACTTGCGATCGGCTTTGCAAAGCTTGTCCAGCTCGTTTTCCTTTTCCGCCTTAATTTCAACATTATCACTAGACGCAATTTACACCAAGTCCCGATAGTCACCTTGAATAAAGGGCAACAGATCGACTTCATCTAGAAGAGTTTCTACCCGAAACTTCCAGTTGTCGAAATTAGTGCCGTCGAAAAGCGGAATTCTGTACGTTTTGTCTTCTTCTAAAACCATTATGGCGATGGTGATTGGCAACGTTTAACATACAACAAGCAAATATGTAGAGATCACACGTATTACGGTGCACTTATAGGTTCATCCATCCTAAAATCCACAATCACAAGCCTTGGCCCATAACCTGTTAAGAGTACACAAGTTTATAGACAAATTAACGAGTTTTAGAATTAACAATACATGCTGTAAATAGGAACATGAGTCAACTGCTACACAGGTTTATATGCATGGACACAGATTAGATAAAAAATGAACGACACATTTAATGATGGTACCAACCTAAACTAGAATATCCCTACATAGAATTGCATATTTTAACAATATTTCCACGATTTTGGGGACATAAAGTCATATTTCAATTAAAATTACTTAAATAACTGTATATTTCTTATTTATATCAAACAAATGATGTAGGCACTTTGCGTTATTGTGTAAATATTTACAAACTTATTACGTGTAGTTAAGAATCATATATGCTTTTAGCTCGCTCAACAGATTCACTATTCCTGACCACCACAGCTGATTTGGTGTGCCTGTCACACATCCATTCTGGTTTTATACCAAAATTCAAGCCAGATGCATTTCTGTAGCAAATGACTGCCAGAAAGCAAATATTATATTTTCTTGGAATCACGGGGCTGCTTGCTAACCCCGTGGCCTTCAATAAAGGATCACCAATAAGGCGCAAGGCAAAGTACAATTTCTCCTTTAAAAATAATTGTGCCAAAGCTCCACTTTCACTTAAAAACAAGCATTGCTTGGTGATTGGGGTAATTTATTTTTAGAGCAATATTTTCCTAGTTGGATTTTTATGCCAGGGGAATAAACAACTACTAACAGGACTGATATTGTTTCTGTGACTGACAAACTTCTTGTCCTAGGTGGTGAAAATAACACATTTTGAGAACCGACATGTATATTATTGGGGATGATAGTTCTAAGAGATAGGCAATGTTCCTAAAAAAATATTTAACATTTCAGTACCACCTGCTCGATCGCTCCTCCCCTGGTGGAGAATAATCTCATTCCAGTTTTGGAATACATTATTTACCAATATTTTGGTTGTGCTCGTTTCTCTTTCATTGCTCCTTTTACAACAAATTTTTTTATTAATTTTTACAATTACTGTCACTGTTTACTCATTATATAATACAATGTGATTATTTTTTCCCCTTTTTCCCTTGACAAATGGAAACAATTAATAATACAATTTATTTCACTTCAATTCTTCAGTATTCTTGTAAAATTATATCAATATCAAAAGTAGCTTTTAAATTACCTATAGTTATCAAAATTCTATATCTTCTATTTTAATTGTATCCTTCCAATTAATTTTTTGGGCTCTATTCTACTCTGCTCCATTCCATCATTTTATGTCCTTAATCCCACCAGGATCTCTGTGAGATGTCTTTATTCTTTTTTGGCGTCCAGGCCCTTGTAGTATGATTGAGGGTTCCACCCCGTTCTAGCACCTCCTTTATTTCCTCCTCTTCTTGAAGATGATGGACTTTGGCTTGGACATCCTTCAAGTGTATTTTTCCCATTCGTGGAAGTTGTGCCTAGGGTCGACCCTCCCTCTACCCTCAGCGGCCATCCATTATTGTTTCTCTGTCACGGGTTGAGTTGAGGTGTTTGACTTTGCATACCCTCCACCCTCATACCGTTAATTTGCCTATATTCTGATTGTTGCTATCTGGCTTCCAAGCTACAATGACGATTATTACAACAAAATTACTTCCTCTCTGATGCATTGCTTACAGTTTGCCTGAACTGTTGAGTCCATTTTCAATGCATTTGATGTTCATGACCCCCTTTAATTTAATTGCTTACACCCAATTCCAATGGGTTTCTAGTCTAGTTCATCTATAATTGGTTCCATCCCAAGTATTGGATATTTCAGTGCAGTATCACTTGTGTCACGTCAAAAAAAGTCCACTTTTTTCAAATAATTCATACGCCTTCTTCTTCGCCAACATTCATGGTGGTCTTAAGTTTGACAGTGGTTTGATCCTATACCTACTCTGTTTCTACTGGATATTGGTCCGATTTTATTGGTTTAGTGACCTGTCATAAAATATAACTCTAGCAACTTTAATTTTTGTCCTGGTTCAACTGTACACCTAAACAAATACTTATGACTGTACCTTATTTGGTCATAACCACAATAATGAATGTTGTAGTACATGCCCCTTTTATAGTGAAAAGAATTACCCCAAATAGTTTTATTGGTTGGACCTTATAGCATGTTTCTTATTTGCAGACACAAGACATTGAGCTCTGGGCTGCTGTGGTATTTAATGCTGTCTGGTATCTTTCTTCTACACCCCTCCCAGCAGTGCTGAAGCATGATCTTTATTTTTGGTGGGAACAGGTCAACGCTTACTGGTAAAGAATGATTTTTTCTCACCACGTGATTACATATTACATTAAAGTCGTTTAAATTTTCCTATTTCTTAAAAATTACTTGAATTACAAAATCACTAAACAAACTACAAACAGAAAGTATAAAATAATACAGGTTTTGAATTAAACTTACAAATGATGACACTACTTGTACAAAAGTTTGGCGTGTTTATTCCCAGTTCATGAGTAACTCAGTATTTTAAGCATTCTACAAATCTGCTTTATATATGCCTATTTTTTGACACCTGTTCTTTGTGTTTTTAGACAGAAATTTGACCGCGGAAACCATATGTGATGCAATATCTACTGTTCAAATTGTTTTACACTTAAATGCATTTTCCAAATAAATTCCCCATTCCCCATGTATTTTAATTCTTTTACTTAAATGTTTAAGATCCTTACAGCCTACAATTGTCCACAACCCCTCACAACCAAATAATAAACATTAAATACAAAATAAGATTTGTTTTTTTCACTCACAGTTAATCACAATTGTTTACCAAACCAAGCATTACAAAAAGTTATTTTTTCCTTGCCATCCACTTGTAAAAGTGTAAAGGCAAAAGGCTTATGCGTTCCTAACCATTTAATTTTCAAGTTTTATTTGTTTTAATGAAGAAAAAGTAGTTTCTAATAAAGAATCTACTTTATTCATTTTGATTAACTATTTTCATGCATCATCTTAACCTCTTGGGTCTTAACACATACTAAAACACAGACACATAGACGAAAAAACAAAATATAGACCACCTTTATTGTACAGCGGGCCAGTTCAGGCTGGGCCCCATTTTCTGTTGTAAAGCTGGCACCAGAATGTTAGGGGGATTACCATTGAGAGACATCTCATACTAGGTGTGGCTTCTCTGACAGGGCTGCTCAGATTCTATATTTGGTCACTCTAGTGCTAGTTCAGTCATCACGTGGCATTTGGAGCGAGGAATGCATAATCTTGACTTGATTACTGTTTAACGAAGCTAATAATTCACCTTGGGTAGAGAATGTTGTTCCACTTCATAGCCACATTTTTTCCAAAATATTTTATAGAATAAAAAGAAAGAAAGAAAAAATTAGTTTTTATTTTTTTGGTTAAGAGAAATGTCGGAAAAATGTTGGTGGGGCCTGGCAGATTTGGTTTTTCATTGTTTGCAGCATTCAAGTAGTGTGTGGCGCATATTTCTTTAGTTGGTTGATGTTATGAAGTTCTCTAATGGTCTGTTTGTTGAAAATTGTTTCTATCTAGTGTGTTTTTGTTCAAATATGTACTGTGATCAGTATTTTTTATGATACTGTATGTATCACAGTGATTAAACGATATCCCTGTCTTAGGGCAACACTTTGTTATTGTGTACTAAATATTCTCACAGGATGTCCTGTGTTTGGATACTGACCCGTGTTTGGATACTGACCAGCTCAATATTTGCCTTGATTGTTCTCAATATGCAGTTGTTAGTTATTTGTGGGTGCTCTATTCTACTATCTTGTACTCGGGCACCAGGCACTTACGTGTCCTTATTTAGTTAAGATCTAGATTTATTGAGATATGTGATTGTAACTATATCGCCGCTTCTCCTATACAATAGAAGAAGTAACAAATACCTTTTACAAATATATTCAATGAAGGATGAGAAGGATCAAGCATAAGAGAGATATACATGTTTAACAAATCATTATATTTAAATTAAAACAAAATGAAACAATTACATATAATTAGACAAGATCTTATCCAAAACATGTCATTATTTGATCATGTGAAATTAAATCAGTTACGTTAGATATCGTTATCCCAATAGGGAAGTTAGATGTGAAACACCTTGGTTAGGCCTACAATCACACAAGTATGATTGTGCCTATATTATGAAAGGATGTTATCCGTTAAAGTAGAATTAACACACTTTCTACTATGAAGGTGTGTCTGCCTCAACACAACAGCAATTTAAATTAGAAACAATTATTAATTTAAGGTTAAGCAACAATACATAACACCACTCCTGCCTTGCGGATACTAGACTTTATCCTAATAATAATATTTAGCACTGCGTCTTACTACCCGTTCGGGCTATACGCTTTAAGTACTAATTACGCTAATGGATTAGGAATTGGGAAGGANTACCCGTTCGGGTTATACGCTTTAAGTACTAATTACGCTAATGGATTAGGAATTGGGAAGGTTGAATTAGAGGAAGTGAACCCGCATTTGCGTGGAGGGAGAGTGGAAAACCATTTAGGAAAAACCACCCCCAGTTCACCCGACCGAGATTCGAACCTCGATCTCCCCGTCCTCAGCAGTCGAGCTCAACACGACTAGCGCGTTAGCCAACTATGCCACCGAGGAGGGTTTTATCCTAATGAATATCTAAAAGAATAATAGTTAATAATACCTAATTCTAAACAGTCCTATTTAAAAGCATTATGATGTTTGTAGTTAGCTAGCATGAGTTAACTCCATATTGAGCTACGAGATACAAAGGTTAAGTTCCTGGAAGAGGAACTATAGGTTTACAAATAGTTAATGGCAAATTACCAGGAATCTAGGCTGTAAAGATACTATGGCTGGTTTATTCCTCTTTAGTACTTCCTGGTTTTTCAATAGCATATTTAAATATCCACACAATTATGAACACAGATTATAACACCAGCAAACATTTAAACATTAACTAACCCACACGTCACCTGAAGGGGGCCGGACAAAATAAATAATAACCCGCGGGCCACTACTCTATACTTGTAGCAGACCCACTAGTTGAGCACCCTAGGAAGGTACACCAATAGAAAGATAAGAGATTGGTATTGGTTCCAACTGGGTCATGGAACAAAACTCTAGATAATCTGATTTTCACCAATATTGAATATAAAGATTTAAACTAGCCGGAATATGGCCATACAGTATAGGGCGTCATAATATTCCCCATGTATTTAATATCATTTCTTATGAACACAGAATAAAAGCCAGAAACTCTAACATATTAAACTAAGTTTTATGAACATAGAAAAATAGAGCAAAGACTCTAACATTCAAAACTATGGCTTATGGGTATTGAAAAACAATCATGAAGACCCTATCTAAGATAACTAGATTCAGTACTCGACTTAACTTCATCTGCGGTGAGGAGGAGAGACCGATGCCTTAAACGTCGTGATTTCCTCTTGCTTAGTCCACTGGTCCTTGGTTCACTTCTAGGCAGTTCCTTTGATGAATATTTACAATAGAATATAAAATGTGAAGCGAGGGATGGTTGTTTTATACAAGATGCCCAGACGTATTAGGAAACGGATGTCCACCAGCAAAAGTGTGAGGGGGTTGTGAGTTTCCAGAATTGAGCAGGAAGACAACTAGCGCTAGGAGACGGCCGCTGAGCCCAACATATAGAAGCAACTTGTCATTTTTGTTTGGTTTTTCAAGCATTCATGACGTCCTTCTGTTGTATCCCCAGGAAGTGTTTGAATAGTCAGCTGAAGCACTTTCCTCAGGTTTGGGCGTTTCCAGCAACACGATTTCACTGCGAGTTTATATCTGCCACACATTATTAAGAATTATTAGTTCTTGCATTTATAGTGATAATCATATATATAAGGTATTTTGAGTGTACGTGCTAATGGGCAAGTAGCACGTTACATAACTAACATATTAAGCATAGCTAAGGTCTCTAAATCATATATTATAAAAACTGTAAGTCGGAGCGCTTAATGCACGTTTTTATCAATTGACTGCCAATAAGCGAATGTTCCTGTTGCCTAGAGTCACAGGGCTGCTTGCCATCAAAAATGGAACACCAATATGCGCCAGTCTAAGAACGATTTCTCCTACAAATAAAATTGTATCAAGATCCAATTTTCACATAAAAAACTAGCATTACCAAGTAGATAGGCTATGTCTTTTTTACAGCCATTTCTTTCAAAGAGTTATGTTTTTATGCCAGGAAAATAAACCATTACCAACAAGACATATATGGTTTGTGTGACCAGCAAACTTATTGTTTGGGTTGATAAAAAAATGAGAACGCATTGGCCAACATATATATTGAAGATAATAGTTCTAAGAGATTAAAAATGTTCCTGAAAAATCTGTAACCTTACACCATATTGATCAAACATCTTGATTAACCAATTTTATTGTATGCACACTACTTTTTCATGTTGAATTCAGCTAGCCCAGCTTTATGCTAGTAAAAAACTTTTAAATCATCCCATAGTGTGACCAACCCCTAGTTGCCCTAGCTGGTATTTTATTATCATTTGTCTCTGATTAAATGACCCACCTATCAGCACAATCCTATTTTACCACAAAACTAGGCTTTGTTGGCTACGGACAAAGAACTCTGTATTGTAAAATATTTGAACCTTTAGATTTTGAATGGACATTCATCTCATCTTTACATTTCACCAGTCATAAAAAATAAAATTTCTGTAATAGCCACATGTTACAAAGAAAAACACCACCTACTAGTAACAGATGGAAAATGTTCTAATTCATGAGTACTTTGTCCATTAAAGAGTTGGGGGTGATGGTGGCATGATGTAAATTATAATATTATTTTGAATAATATGATGATGTTATTTACTAACCTTAACATAAAAAGTAAAATTAGGTTATTTAAATAGTATTAAAAAACTTTCTGGTGTTTGTTTTTGCAAGTAAAACCAACACAATGTTGACCTAAATCAAATAATATTTTATTTGATGATATATTACAACCAAAATATAAAAGTATACATAAAAATGTAAGATGTAGATTATTAAATATGTTATTAATTACATTCTTTCTAATCATTTTATAATAAAGGAAAGTGATAAAACTAAAGAAAAAGGAAAAATAAACTATTAAGAGTAAATTTGATGAAGAAAGCCCACCTAGGGAAAGAGGAAAAATGTGGGAAGAGTCCAATGCACAAAGGTGACATCTTCTTCCTTTCCTTTCTTCTGTCTTCTATAGTAGAAGTAGTCACACACACATTTTAACACAAATATCATAATATTTCGGCATTGTTGCCTTTATCAAACACAAAGAAGAAGAAAGTACAATGGATTACTCCATTTTAAATTTAAAAAAAAAAAAATTTAAAATGGAGTAATCCATTGTTTGTGTACTATGTACTTTCTTCTTCTTTGTGTTTGATAAAGGCAACAATGCCGAAATATTATGATATTTGTGTTAAAATGTGTGTGTGACTACTTCTACTATAGAAGACAGAAGAAAGGAAAGGAAGAAGATGTCACCTTTGTGCATTGGACTCTTCCCACATTTTTCCTCTTTCCCTAGGTGGGCTTTCTTCATCAAATTTACTCTTAATAGTTTATTTTTCCTTTTTCTTTGGTTTTATCACTTTCCTTTATTATAAAATTATCTAGCCATTGGGCCACCTCATTTTTAAACATTCTTTCTAATCAAGGAGTGTAACTTAAATAATTGGTCCTTATTCAGGTAGATGAAAACATATACCCAGAGATGTATAGAAAGTCTTCAGAATATATCAAAGGCTCTAACATAGATACCCCTGCACCCTTCTGCATTGGTTACATCTTGTCTATAGTGGCAGACACTTGTTTGGAAAAGGGTGTGGTGCCCAAGGGTAAGTTGTGGGTACGAGTGAAGAGGTTTTATCGACCAGAGGATATACAAAATAATGAACAACTCGCCACCTCTACAGAACTCAACCTTCTTTATTGGAGTGATGAAGGTAAAATATTAAAGTATGGATGTATGTAGTTTTCCTTCTAATTGGATAATTCTCACAAAACCGAAAAATATCTGTCTTTGCCTATTCATTAAATTATTTGACTTGGGGTAGAATAAAAAAAATGCAAATATACAAAAAAAAGAGCTTAGGCTACATTTTTGAAATGAAAAAATATAATAATTGATATATAGCTTTTTTTTTCAATATTTCATTGTCCTGACATACTTTTTTTCGTTATAATGTCATATTTACCTAAGAAAAATAATAATGTAAATTTATATAACAATAAGTGACTGTTTCACCTATACTATATGATAAACAAAATTCCTATTTATGATTAAAATAAATAATACAATCATAAACAGCTGTCTCCAAAATAATAATAATAATAATAATAATAATAATAATAATAATATAATGATGATGATGATGATAATGATAATGATAATGATAATGATAATGATAATGATAATGATAGTCCTGGCCTCTACAGCTTCATTTGCTGGTGCAATAAGAGATGGCAGAACAATATGTTAACATTTGGCCCAGTTCTTGAAGTATTTTCTTTCTGATGTTTGTAAGTTTGTACACTCTAGTTTTATCAGCCCAGATATTTCATAATACTTTGGTTTTGACAATCTATGTTTTTAAGCTGTCTCTGTCCTGGACCCTGTAGGTGACCAAAGGTAAGTTAGGATTCTTAAGTAATAAAATTAGCTATATTACTGATCTTAAAATCCTAAACTCAACACTTTTGGGGGGAAACTTATATTCTCCATGTAAGATTATTCAGAAGTGGATTTACACTATAAGCCCACTAGGCACGGGCCTAGGGGCGGTGGCTTTAAGGCACAGCACATTTTTGATGACATTTTTTTATTCTGGTTATAATATTTTGTTTTTAATAATTACGTTTAAAAATTAAAAATTAAAGTCAGAATGACCATCTTTCGTTTTAAATAACTGTACTTTGCCTTAGCTTTGTAAGTGATGTCATTCTCCCCTTTTTAACAAGGTTAAGCCACGCTACTTTAGGTCATGTGCACTCTGTCGGGATTAAAAGGTAGCTGCGCTCAACGATTAAGATAGAGAAGGCCTTAAGTCGTTTAATCATTTCTTGACTGTTGGGAAGGAATGATGGAGGAGGGGTTATGTCTTTTAGAAATGCCCGAATGGTTTGATTTGTAGCACCGCCGCCCCTATCCTCTGATAGATAAGGGCTGGCGCACATATACACAAATTAAAACGAAGCCAAAAAAATAACAAATGATTAATTGCAGAGGAGCCGATAGGACAACATAAGGTGTATAGGCTTATACGACTTTTTGCTTCCATGAACTCTCCATAATTATTATCTGTTAAATAGATACTTAGAGCAAAAAAAAGGGGGGGGGGTAGGTCGAGAAACTCTTTAAAAGGTTACAACTTATTAACCTACAATTCGTTAAATTAAAAGATTGCATAAAGTAAATGTATGTTTATTAGAAAAATAACAATTCATATATGATATATGTAAATATAATTAACACAAGAAAATAATATATATATAATAATATATATATATAAAGGAAGATTGGGTTATACCCATAATATTAATGTTGTCATTAAATACGTAATCCAATATGACCAAAAGTTTACCACAATGTTTAGTCTATGCCCCCTCAGGGCCTCCGCGCCAATCCGCAATACAATAATTATAACACCAAGCCACAACAGGCCAACAGTGCGCATAACAATAGGAAGTATTGCCAACCTTTTCGTCGCAATCAAAATTTACCCTAGTACAAAAGGAGATCGTCTTCGATTAAGTAACAATATCATAAATAAAAAATTACACAGCCGGACGGGCTACAACAATTCCCACTTTATGTAGGCAACACGCCATACGAGTTTTAGTTGATGACAAACAAAGGTAACGTTCACCAAAAGTGATAATCACTTTTAAAGCCAGATGGGCTATAAAAGGATTCCTAAAATATTAATAACATGTCTACAAATATATCTTATGCCATGCCGGGCATGCCTTTCCTACGAGATATATCATTATC
>CABEEJ010002322.1:0-48371 GCA_901482245.1 Timema douglasi | reverse complement strand
TTTCACTCTTTTCCGTTTTAAAACAACCCCCCAACGTGGATGGTGTGTTTCCCGGGGGGGGGGGGTTGGTCATTGAGACATGAGACAAAATACGGTGAACGGGGCATTTTGGTGAGTTGATTCCAATGTTTACTTTTGGTGTTTGTAGAATAGTGTTCATTAGCCCATTTAATTTTCTTTTCTTGTAATGTTTATGACGATAAACGTTACAAATTTACTAAATTAATCTTACTTTATTGTTCTGATAATGATAAAATCAATAATTAATACTTACATACTAAGTTAATTAATTATGTTTGCTCTCATTAACATACGGGCTAGTATTTTTTTTAGCTATCAAAAGTTTAACCACTTCAAACGTTATCTGGGCACCGTTGACCACATTGATTGGTTTTACATGGAAACATAAAGCAAGTATCCCCTTTTCCAAAATATTCATTAGTGTTTATAGCCAATTATAAATTTATTAACGAATAATTATTACATCCCACACATGTAACATAAATAACAGATTAACTCTAAAAGGCTTTCGCTTTATTTGTAAGAAGCTGAGTTTAAAAAAAACTTCTGTAATTTAACGGTCCCAATCCTAATTTAAAATATTTTATATTATTTCCGGGTGGACAAAAAACAAATATTGATAAAATCTCATCTATTGGACATATTGTAGTTATAAAAGTGAATTTATTTGTTTCTTCAAAGTTATTATGACTGTGTATAACTTTGTGGGGGCATAGTTCAATTACATACTCTATTTAATGTTACCATAGCGGATATAATATAACTATATTTATTAAGATCTGTGTTGATTAATATCATTTTATAATAAATTTAATGTATAATGTTAACTGTGATTATTTTTGTCAATCCTGTTTTCTACTAAATCAATTCTGGAAATCCTACAATAAAACTGGCCATGTTGTAGGCAAGTAATAATACAATATCAGAGTGAGGAGGTTTAAATAATAATTGAAAAGCAAGGATAAATATTGTTTTGTTTTACGAGCTTAAACACATTTTACATAATATTTCTGCTTCTTTAAGGTTTGGAATATAAATATATTCAAGTAAAAATATATTGTAGTTCTGTACTATATTTAAGAATATCTGTCTATAGCCAAGGATACCTGGAATTTCACAACCTATTGAGGTGCATTTATTTCTATTCATCAGGGCGTATCCTAAGAGAGGATTTCTTATACATACAGTCAGTGTTTGATTTTATTTTAAAGATATGGCCGGATTTATTTATCTCTGGAACCATTTAACCAATTGCGCTGTGGTTTTTACTTTTGTACTGGTCCAAGATTCAGGAAGGTTTGAGCCTTATTTGTGTATAATCAGATGTTTTGGTGTGAGTCCCGGTGAAGAGTCAGCCGAATGTTTGTATACATTTATGGAACAACACAATTACTGTGGGGTAGCTATTATTATTCTTTAGTGTATTTATCCAGGCATTTTTTAGTATAGTTATTATAATTGGGTGTATTGGTGTAAGTCCCGGTGAAGTGCCAGCTGGATATTTGTTTATAGCTATGAAACCACACAATTGATGTGGTGTAGTTTTGATTATTCTGTAGAGTATTTCTCCAGGAATTTTTAGAAAAATAATTATAATCGCATGGTTTGGTGTGACGCCCGGTGTAGCGCTAGCCGGATATTTGTATATATTTATGGAACCACTTAACCGATTTAAATGTAGTTTTTTTTAGAACATTTATCCAAGCAAGTTTTAGGATGATTTAATCATGTTTTGTGTTGTGAGTATCTGTTAAAGACCGGCCGGATATCTGTCAACAACTGATTCCGTAGTTAATTCTATCCTGTAGGATATCAACCGGGGGGATTGTAGTATGATATTCTTAGGTTTTGGAACCGGGTCCCTGTTAAAGTTTCGGATGGATTTTGTGTATATTTAATCTAGGATATTTATAACCACATAAGCGATTGCAGTGTAATTTTTTTTACAACAAGGCTTATGTAGTTTCTATGTCCAGGCAGGTTTTAACATTAGTTTAATCAGGTGTTTTGCTGTTAGTCCTTGGAAATACTGACAGGCCTATCTATAATGGATTTTGTGGATCAGCCAGAAGGTGAAATTCCATTCTTCCGTGAAGGGGATGATAAAATCCAGAGTGAACTATAGGATAATATTTATAAGTAACATAATATTACCTATTTCAAACATTTTTACTACTAATTACTGGGGGATAGTGATTAAAAAGATAGAAATTAAAGGTGATGTAACCACATTTTCTTGGAGGAAAGTTGAGGAACAATTTAAGAAAACGTGTCTCAATATTCCCTGCCAAGCCTAGAACCATGTTTCATCCATCAGTGAAAATGGACAATATAAGATTATTTTTTTTTGTCTGCATGAATACCGAAGCAGTATAATATAAATTATTTACCGTATTTCCTAGATTATTTATTTTACTTTGTAATTTTGTTTAATATAAGATATTAAATATTATATTGTGTGAGTGTTTCGAGCTGATATCACAATGGTCTATAATCTATTAAACTCGGGGCTTTCTTTTTTAAGTTCAATAAATAATGTTTTTTACCACACTGAGATTATCAACAACTCTCAGACCCGCCCCAGTGGCGTAGTTAGCTAACGCGCTAGTTTACTGTTTAGCTTGACTGACAAGGATGTGGAAATCAAGTATCTAATATCGCTTGGGTGAACTCGGATAGTTTTTCCTAAGTGGTTTTACACTCTTCCTCCACGTAAAGGCGGGCTCCCTTCCTATAACTTCAACCTTTCCAATTCCTAACCCATTAGAGTAATTAGTACTTAGGCGTATTACCAAAACGGGTAGTAAACGCGGTGCTAAAAAAACCTACCCTAAAAAATTGCTTTAAACACTCTTTCCTTGTCCTATTGATATAAGATTGATTATATGAAGGCTACTTAAGAAACAGTGAAGATTTCCTGGCACTCAAACATATTAATAAATAATTAGTTCTGTGTGTGTTGTCTGGCCGTGAATGTCCGTGTATAGAGTAAAATGGTTAAATGGCGCTTGTCTAAAAGGAGGGTTGGAATACATTATTCACTTCATCAAGTCATGCACTAGCAAAATACTGACAGTTTCTAATGCAGTTTACATACATACATCTTCTAAACATTTATGTTTTGCAGAAAGCCAACAGTTATTACTCCTTCCGAGTTAATTTCAAGAACAAATAAATGATGTATTTTGTAGGCTACATTACTACTTATATGTTATATTCTCATTCTCCTCAAATAATTATTGGTTCCCTTATTATTATTATGATCATTATAAATGCTTTCTAAACCAAGAATCCTACAAGAGCACGATTTACAGTTTTATTCAACATACAGATAGTGCGACAGTGTACCTCAATCAATAGAATGTTTTTATACTAATATAGGGACACTAGGTTCGATTCTTGACACCATGGAACTTTTATTTTTAGTGAAACATTTGTTTTTCTTATAACCTGATAAGCTAATGAACGGGAATGTTGTGTCTTTTAAAGTTTTGTATAGTAATTAAGTAGTGTGTTGTTTTATCACTCGGTTCAGAAAATTCACATCAGATACCTCAAATAAATTTATAAAATGAAACCTTAGGATGCGACGTGTCTCTCTAAGTGAGATCGGTTATGATTTATTGAACAAAATAAGAAAAATTAAACTGTACTCATTTATATTAAATATAACTTTAGCTTTAACTAGGAACCAAAATAATTAGAAAACAAACTTTCAGCAATATCTTTGTGACTTAATAATCTGCCTTGTTTGACTAGTTTTCATTTGTTGCGCATTATTAAGGATCAGGTGTGCACTTGTTACAGGTCATTTGGATTTCGTGACTAGGCTCACTATCCTATTATCGATTATGTGGTTCTGTTCCATTGAAAGTGGTCAGCATGCGGCATTCATGAGTAAAAGTACCGAGTGAGAATAATATATAAATATTTCGAAAAGTATAATAATTAATAATGCGCAAAAAATTAAAACTAGCCAAAAAACGCATATTATTAAGTCATAAAGATATTGCTGAAATCTTGTTTTCTAATTATTTTGGTTCCTAGTTAAAGCTAAGGTTATATTTAATATAAATGAGTACAGTTTAATTTTTCTTATTTTGTTTAATAAGTCATAACCGATCTCACTTAGAGAGACACATAGAATCCTAAGTTTTCATTTTATAAATTTATTTGAGGTATCTGACGTGCATTTTCTGAACAGAGTGATAAAAAAGCACACTACTTTGTAACTATCTTAAAACTTTAAACGACACAACATTCCCGTTCATTAGCCTATCAGGTTATAAGAATAAACAAATGTTTCACTAAAAATTAAAGTTCCATGGTGTCAAGAATCGAACCTAGTGACCCTAAATCAGTATAAAAACATGCTATCGATTGAGCTACACTGTCACACTATCTGTATGTTGAATGAATCTGTAAATCGTTCTCTTGTAGGATTCTTGGTTTAGAAAGCATTTATAATGATCATAATAATAATAAGGGAACCAATTCTACAGAATAATAAAACTACACCACATCAATTGTGTGGTTTCATAGATATAGACAAATATCCGGCTGGCATTTCACCGGGACTTACACCAATATACCCAATAATAATAACTATACTAAAAAATGCCTGGATAAATAAACTAAAGAATAATAAAAACTACCCCACAGTAATTGTGTTGTTCCATAAATGTATACAAACATTCGGCTGACCCTTCACCGGGACTCACACCAAAACATCTGATTATATACAAATAAGGCTCAAACCTGCCTGGATATTGGTTCCAGTACAAAAGTAAAAACCACAGCGCAATTGGTTAAATGGTTCCAGAGATAAATAAAATAAATCCGGCCAGATCTTTAAAATAAAATTAAACCCTGACTATATGTATGCGAAATCCTCTCTTAGGAGACACCTTGATGAATGGAAATAAATGCACCGCAATAGGTTGTGAAATTCCAGGTATCCTTGGCTATAGACAGATATTCTTAAATATAGTACAGAACTACAATATATTTTTACTTGAATATATTTATATTCCAAACCTTAAAGATGCAGAAATATTATGTAAAATGTGTTTAAGCTCGTAAAATAAAACAATATTTATCCTTGCTTTTCAATTATTATTTAAACCTCCTCACTCTGATATTGTATTATTACTTGCCTACGACATGGCCAGTTTTATTGTTTGGATTTCCAGAATTGATTTAGTAGAAAACCGGATTGACAAAAATAATCACAGGAAACATTATACATTAAATTTATTATAAAATGATATTAATCAACACAAATCTTAATAAATATAGTTATATTATAGCTGCTATGGTAACATTAAATAGAGTATGTAATTGAATTATGCCCCCACAAAGTTATACACAGTCATAATAACTTTGAAGAAACAAATAAATTCACTTTTTTAACTAAAATATGTCCAATAGATGAGATTTTATCAAAATTTATTTTTTGTCTACCCACAAATAATATAAAATATTTTAAATTAGGATTGGGACCGTTAAATTACAGAAGTTTTTTTTTAAATTCAGCTTCTTACAAATAAAGTGAAAGCCTTTTAGAGTTAATCTGTTATTTATGTTACATGTGTGGGATGTAATAATTATTCGTTAATAAATTTATAATTGGCTATAAACACTAATGAATATTTTGGAAAAGGGGATACTTGCTTTATGTTTCCATGTAAAATCAATCAATGTGGGCAAAGCTGCCCAGATAACGTTTGACGTGGTTAAACTTTTAATAGCTAAAAAAAAAAAAATACCAACCCATATGTTAATGAGAGCAAACATAATTAATTAGCTTAGTATGTAAGTATTAATTATTGATTTTATCATTATCAGAACAATAAAGTAAAATTAATTTAGTAAATCAAACCATTCGGGCATCGCTAAAAGACATAACACCTCCACCATCACTCCTTCACAACAGTCAATAAATAATTTAACGACTTAAGGCCTTCTCTAACTTAGGTGTTGGGTATAGCTAGGCAAACTATTCTGCAGTCATGTGTGGAGGTATATCATACCTTGCGGGCTCAGTGAATTATAAGTTGCTACCTTTCAATCTCGACGGAGTGTACAATGTATATGCCTAATTATCTTTTGTAGAAATCTTTTCTCGAATACTAACTTTTGCTCCTCCCCCAACACATTTTTCCTCCAAAACTTCCTAAAGCCCTCGACAAAAACATTCTTGTAGGTGGGTGCATATTATAATAGTGCCTAAGGGTACATACTAAATCCGCCACTGAGCTTATTTCATAATTGTCCTGGCTAGCCGTTTATTATAGGTATGGTACTTTTAGAGTGTGTGTAAACCAAAATAGATTTTAAATGTTATAAAATTTTAACATTTACACTATACTAAAGATTTAGGAAGTTAATCTGGGCTGTTTCATGAGAATGGCCCAATTAGAGCATAGATGAGTATTGTCAACATTTGAAAGACAAAATTAGTGAAAATAGGTGTTATGTTTTAGATGCATAATTAACTTTCTAATCCAAGGAATATATACATATATATATATAATACTGTAATTAATATGCACTAAATAATTTAAATAATTTATTGATAAATATATAAACCAACTACATATTAAAATAATCAAAGTTTTGTATAACAATAGTTTTAATATTCTTAAGTTTATTGACTTTATGGCATTTGGAACTCAAAAGTTAATTGCCATATTTACAAAAGTACGCCACCTATCCCTATCCTGAGCTAATTCTATCTACTCCACCTCACTACACCCTTTCTCTTTCAGGGCCATTCTACTTAGAGATGGGAAAAACAGTGATTTACGATATCAGTGAATACAGTGACTGTGATTTTAAAATATCGGTGATTTATACCAGTGATTTTTCACTGTTAGTATTTAGCTGCTGTCCGAGTAGGCGCATACATTCGAGTATCGAGTATGGAGTATGGAGTATTTCTGAGTACTGGGTATTTACTCGAATAATCCCATGACATTCGGTTGTCGGTTGGAACTTGAAAGGATAACTAATTACTTGGAAGTTTGGCGGCTTGCAATGGAATTTGATACTTAAAGACTTAACATAAGCTCTTTCTGTCGGCACTCGGCAGTTGGCACTGACATTGACATTATTGACATACAGCTAGCTACCTAATCTCCGGGTTTCGTGTTGCCTGACTAATGTACAGTCAATACAAAAGTATGCGTTTTAAGAAGTTTAATACAATTGAAAAATAGAGAAATAAAATATGTTATTTAGTATTTTATAGTGAAATGTTATGTAATTTGTGTTGTGTGATTTTTTTTCGTAGCCTACTTTTAAAAAGAATCCGAAATGTGATTTGCTTAGTAAGCTTGCTTTTGAATTTTGCTCTTAACAACAAAGTCATTTTTACGTAGCAATCTTATACTGTTTTTGATAAATGAGCTCTAAGAGATCAAGTGTTTTAAATAGAAATAACACGTAAAACATGCCAGTTAATAAGGTCGAGTCTCAATTAGTTGGTAGAAAATAAAAAATAAAAGAATAACAAAGGCCGTGAAGCGAGTATTTATTCGAGTGTCTAGAAAAAGAAGCAATACTAGCTCCATAGCTCGAGTATTGCGAGTATTGCGAGTATGCGAGTATCTCTGATCACTGATATCTCAATCACCGATACTTTTGAGATCGTTTAATTGGGAGTATCAGTGATCAAATGGTATCGTTGAAAAAATCACAGTCAGTGATATATCGCCCATCTCTAATTCTACTGTTACCCTCCCATCTGCGTGTAGGTCTTCCAAATGGTCTCATCAGTCAATATCCTGAACAAGGTTCTAATGGCTGGTCTACCTTGTGAGATATGAGAAACATTATCAACACATTGCCCAAGGAACATGTGTTCACAGAACTATTTGGACTGATGAATTCTTCACAGCCTATAGTTAGTGGTGATAGCATATTGGTTAAGTTGGTGGTTATAATGAGAATTGAAGGAGATGAGTTCCGAGGTCTTTTGTTTAATTGAAAATTCCCAATCTTGTAAAAATGTTGCCGGTGCAGTGAGACCAGATAAATGACTTTAGAGGAAAAAGGGGAGGGAAGGAGCCCATGGTTTCTTGGACAGACTATGCACACTACAATTTTGAAATTTTAAAATTACTAAAAAAAGAACACAACATTTTTAAATGACAAACGTAATTAATAAAATACTCTGTTAAAAATCAAACATTTATAGAGAATTATAGATATTTATTAAATACATTTTGCATAAATATTATTAACCTTCCCCAATGTGCAAGCAAACTGAATGTCAATCTGATCTGCTGGTGACAGGAAGGTCAGGAATCAAATCCTGGCCAGTTGTACCGAGGGTGTACTGTACTAAATGTTTCCCCCTAACACTTTAATCAAATTCAAGTACATTTCATTTCTTTCTTCCAAAAAAACCCAGGTACAATTGATCCTGATTACAGACAAGTATATACCCGATTCTCAGCTAAACTTCTTGAGCCAGGTTGAGTCCATCAACATTGGGGTTCACCAGTGCCAATCCTTAGTGATAAAAGCACTTACAAATGTGCACTTGCTAAGAAACTCACTTTTAACATGTTCATCACAAAGGGACCATTCATTGTAATTTTAATGAGTAATTTGTGTAAGATCTTTGTGAACTATGATTATGAGAAGAGGGGCTGGGTAGCTACCTTAACCTAGCTTTGTGGAAGCTGTTTGTTTGACTCAGAATAGAAATTTATGTCCTCTATCCAGTAAAACCGCGTTTTTTTTAAATACCCCTTGATGGCATCTTGCAATATCCGTGTTGGAGGACTCCCACTCTCCCACAGAGCACAGCCATTTTAAACTGGAGGGTGTGGCTGGTGTATACCTTGTCTGTGGCCATGGTTGAAAATATCGTTGGGGCAGGTGTATACATACCAACCCCGTCTAAGGTTTCAACTAGTGCATAGCTCAGTACTATGGTTGACTCATCTCATATTAGCACTTTGGCCTCCGATGATGGTTAAATCATTCACTATCATTCTCATGCAAGTTTTAGCTCTGTGTTCAATGTCAAATACATGCTGCTCCAAACTTTGTCTTCCTTGTTTATGTCAAAAACATTTCGGAATATTTCCTGATGGATATTTGGAGGTTTCCCTAAGTTTAAGGTTTTCCACTTTCTGCCATGCAGTGTCAGTATGTTTTGTACATCTTGGAGAGCGAAATTATCACATTAAAAATGTCAGTAGACATGATTAAAAACACCAGGGAGTACTATTACAATATTTCTTAGCAAAGTCCTCTGTGACTACATCATAAAATTTCTCCCAGCTTCTTGGGCTAGGTCGATGAATCAAATACTGATACACAAATGAAGACAAAAGAGTTGCATAAAAGGATATGGCATCATAACTAAAACAGCTTCTTTCTCTAAATGTATCTTCTCACACTTTTTCATTTTAAAGATGCCTTTTAATTAAAGTAGTCATTTATTTGTCTATATATGTATGCAAATTCAAAATCACATTAAATAATTATGTTCATGTAATTTGTCAAAGAAACCCTCTGTTCACTTACTAACATGAAGATGAAACAACAAACAAATCTAAAAATATGTCACTGTATTATAATCTGTGATTTCTCATTGCAGTTTCTATTCTAGTTTCTCCTTGCTTTTGAAGTGCAAATAACATGTAGATGAATTAAAATTATTAGATACGGTAAATCATGTTTTTTTATACTTTTTTAAAATCAGATTTCAAGTTTGCGCACCTCTTGAGTGAGTCTTGTACAAGCTCTCAGAATATGTCACTAATACTAATAACAATAATCATATAACAACATGAACTCTTTATGAGACTGGGATCAAATTGATAGCCATTCAAAATCTATTCGGTCCCAATAATCTATGTAAATAAAAGTGTAGGTAGATTAAATATATAAAATAGGTGTGTGTGTGCGTGCGCACGTGCATATGTGTGTTTTTTTAGTTCACCATGCTAATAAAATGCTGTAACTCACTATTTTGTTTTAGACTATTTTGTAATTTGAAAAAAATTAATACAAATATTTTTGAAAAAACCTTTCAGGATTTGAGTTTAGTTTAAAACAATTATTTTTAATCAAGAATATGAAATGATTTGATTGAATAAAACTTTGGGTAAGTGTAGTTACAAATGCTTAACTTATAATTCACATTAAAATCCCAAACATTATACAGAAATAAACCACCTCTATGTAATGAACACCATTTAACAGAAATTCTATGCCATTTTGAATACAGTGTACTTTAAACTATGTTTTAAAACTTAAATATGTATTAGCTGGGTAAATGTAAAGCAACCATTTACAAAGTAAATGGATGGATCTTTATAAATGTGAAAATGTTATTCAATAAGTCTAACAACTTTCCTGTTATTTGATTATAAATAAATAAATAAATCACTTTAGAAACTTCACTTGCTCGCAGCCTGCAGTGCTACATGTCTTCAGGTACACTCTCATAGATAGATATTGTTTCTTTCTAGACAGCTATATCTTAAACAATACACAACTCATTTTTTCACACATAGGTATATTGTTTATTTACTAAATTTTATTCTTTATTATTTTGTGAAGAGTTTGATTGTTTTTTGTTTGGTAATATTTTGTTTTAAATTTCAAAGGGTATTTCTGGTACTTGATATTATATATATGCAATATATTTTCATGCATGAAATGTCTTTCTCTACTATCTGAGATTAAAAAAATAGATATTTACATAGTTTTTTTATGAATTCACAAGAAAATAAATAGAACTAAGTAAAATATGTAATAAAATTATAGCCAATATAAAATGTAAGTCACACGATAATCTTGTATTTACATTTTCACCAATAAAGAACATAAAATACTGGTGGAATAAACAATGAAGCTACCATAACATTAAAATAAATGCTAGTATCTGCATAAAGTAGCTGGAAATAAAGGTGGTTTCTCTGCTTACACACTGTAGCATTGCCTTTATAAAAATAACAGCTAGTTTTAGTTTAGATTTTGAAGACATCTATGAAAGGTACTGTGTGTGTTTTAAATATTTTAAAGTTATTTAGTTTCAAGCTCATTTTAAAACGGAAGGGAACAACAAAAATATATCTTGTTAAAAGTATAATTTTAAAGTTTGTAGAGATGTATGGACGAAATAGGTGATTCTTGCTTACAAGTAAAACTGTCATCTAGAGCTAATATATAAGACAGAAGATTGAGATAATAGCCTATATAAGATAATTTTATTTATCACTTCAATTTTCCCTTCTTTGAAATGTTAGTTGTGCTACTATAGATTTGATGCAACTTGATATTAGTGTTGGATTTCCCTCTCTTTATTTTTATAATACATTCATTTTTTCAAGCTCAATATTGTTTTACAGAATTTCTTGTGGAAATGAGTAAGGTTGTAGGAAAGTGCAGTATTTCTTACAAAGGTCACATTTATGAATCTATTGACAAGTGGACATTGAAAGGACCAAATAGATTTTTCTTTGAAAAAATGTACAATAGCACAACGGGTGTACTTCAGAAGGTACCCATTACAGCCATGAATGTGGGACGACTATTTAAAGTAAGTCACATCTTTATGAAAAAGTTATTCAAAAGTACGGTAATTAAGTTATTATATCAACCAGAATGGTTTTTGATTTTTTTTCCTTTTCATGATCTAAATGAAATGAGCTAAGCTTAGTTATATTAAAAATTTGCATAAGACTACAATATTATTTTTGATGATGATATTTCTCACATTGAGAGATTAACTTATGTTTTGTAAAAGTGATGATTTACAGTTTAATATAAACTAGATATCAACACCTAAATGTAATGATGTTGCTGAATAAATTTTATTCACATGGGCTTCTTGTACACTTTACTCTTTATTAAAGTTACATTAATTATCAATGGATACCCTTCAAATACAACTAACTGTACCTGCCTGCCTTTAGCAAACACAATGACTATTAAACATAATACTCAAAAATGACTTAGGTCAAATATATGTGAGGTACACATCAATTTATTAAAGTTAAGGTGCTACAGTTGTTGAACATTCCACTAAACAATATCCTATAAATTGATTTATTCAATATTATCCTACACAACAACCATTACTTAAATGGTTACAAAATTTAAACATCTCTCTTGAATCAGAAGTAATTAGCTTTAGATTTTAGAAAACACATCTATGCTTGGTAGTTTCAGAAATTTAACAAGATATCTCTACTGCATTACACCTAATAGTATTTTGAATGCAATCTATTAAAGATTGAAGTTTAGGTTATATTATTGGTGTTCACCGTTTTTCTCCCAAAAAAAATGTATTTATAACAATTAACATACAAAATTAATCATCCTACATAGCAAAGAACATCCACTATAATCTCTTTGGAAACATTTTCATTTTGTTCTTAAATACATGAGGCCAATCACTTGTATTATTTTCCCAAACGATATTATTGCTTTGAAAGTCTTATTTTGACTCGGATTAAAAACAAGCTATTTTAGCTAATTTTACACATATTTACTTTAATATTCTTGTGAGTGTGCTTATTTAAAAAAAATTCAGCTCTAGGTTATATCAGTAGTGTGTTTGCTTTGTTTAATAATCCATTCTGCTTTACACTATGTTTTTATACACACAATGTTTGTATTTTCTCATGTTGGTTGTGTGTGCTTGACCCCGGCCTACTGTATTGGTGTCCATAAAATGTGTAATCACTGACCTCAGGGCTGATAGAAGGTTGACTGAATAATGCATTCAACTAAAACCAGATCTAGCACAAGCCAAACTTTTGGAACTAGCTCCGGCATTGCCACGGACAGCCTTTAACCCACATGACAATACCAGCACAAGATAAAAGTATTTTATTTTTTAATTTAAATGCTCATTTATTGACTTCAATGAACCATTGGGTTGAATTTTGAAGTCATATTGATTAACTTTATTATATTTACTAACTCTCTGATATCCATTGTTATTTTTATCCATAGTCTGTAACTCAATTAACAAATAATCAATCCTGTGTGCCTTAAAATGTGCCCCACCATCATAGCTCTCCTTTTATAAGATTTTTTCCATACACTTATTTTATTTCCTATTATTTTTAGAACCTTTTCATTTCATACTTTTATCAGTCCATCCAATTTTTGAAATCTGACCTTCTGTAGCACCACATTTCAAATGCTTCTCTTTTATTTATTTCTCGCTTTCCTAGAAACTCTTCAAACTCCAGCCAGCTCCAAACATCCAACCTTTAAAAAAATTCTCAGTTCGAATTTAATATTTTATACCAGTAGGCTTCTTTTCTTGAAGAAAGCTTTTTAGTTTGTGCTATTCTGCTTTTGATACCACTTTGCTTTGCCAATCTGTTTTAATCTTGCTTCATAAATAACCGAAATTGACTTACTACTGCTACTGTATCTGCTCCAATTTTGATATTTGGTGAATTATTATTGTCACCTCTGCTACTCTTCATAACGTTTCTTTTGTCACAGATCTAGCTTATAATATCAGATGTCTTCTGATTTTAGTGAATGCTCAGATTTACCCTTCTCTTCACTCCTCTATTTGAAGCTAAATATCACTAGAATACCATCAGCAATGGTAGCCATTGTTTAAGATTATATCCTTAACACTTTTAAATAGTGTATAAACTGACTAATTGCCACTGTAGTTATAGTGTTTGATAAAAAAAATTAGGGGAGTCAAAAGTGTGTAGGTGAAAAATATTTGAAAGTTAGTTAAATACATCAAAGCGATGTAAGTGTTAAGACCATTGCATGTTGTACTTTCAATAGTTGTCATTGTTTCAGCCTGTTATAGTTTTGAAGTGCATGTGGTTTGATGTATGTTTTGCTATAAGGGTTATTTTTTTACTTTTATTCAAAGTTCTGAATTGTTTTGATTTGGTTGCTCATCATATTTTCTGTATTTGGATGCTCATCATATTTTCTGTATTTGGATGGATCAGTAGGCCATAATAAATATTCTATTATTCCCTTACAATAAAAGTAATACATTTTTAGTGTTGATCTTCTTGAGGCCAGTCAAAGAACATTAAACATGTATAATCTATGATTTAAATATTTTCACTTAAGAAATATAAATATTTGTTTCACTATTAGTCAACATGTGTCCTGACATTTGTTAACTAGTTTCTGAAAAAGAATCTCTTTCTCTCTTTGCAGAAAAGTCAAAGAAAAAATAGCTCACTTGAGGAGTGGCCTCAACTGAAGTCCAAACTTAGAACAATGGACTTATTTGCTGGATGTGGAGGTAAAGTTACACCTACATGTTTTATTTTGCAAAATATGCCATATATGCTTCAAGACTAGGCTAGAGGTTAGATATTCAATGTTATGTTTAATTTAACAACATGTTAATCCATTTAGCTCCAAATATAGGTTACCCTGGTGTAAATTCTTTTTGAAACTTGTTGAAGTTCAACCAGGAATTTTTCTGGTTGAAACTGGATCATTCTGTTTCAGATCCAACCCTGTTCAACTAGTTAGAGCCAGCCACAGAATCAACCAGTTTGAATTAGTGCAACCAGATGTAATTCAAAGATTCAAACAACTAGTTGAAACTAGTTGAATTGATTTACAATTCTACTTAGTTCATCTTAGATAAACCATTTCTAACCCCAAAAATCAGTTTGAACCAGCAAAAGTTAAACTAGTTTTAACCCTTTTTAGTCAGTTTTAATTAGCACAAAGTTAGCTATTTTCAATCACGTTTAGTGTGCTTGAACTAGTTTAACCCGCTTTAATCAGAATGAAATAATTTCAATCATGTGGAATCAGCTTAAACTTGTTTTATCCATGTTAAATGATTTTTAACCATCACACAAGGAACTAGTCTCAACAATGTGTAGTTAGCATAAACTAGTTCCAACCATATTTTACCAGCTTTAATCAGCACATAATGAATTAATCTCAACCATGTCTACCCGGCCCGGATATGTATGTCACAGACAATGCTCATGTGTCCATACATTCTCTTCATGAACCCTTGATTGTTGAAACTTTTTTTATTGGTCATTTTATGTCATTTTTGAGTTTTAGGTTATATTTTCTTGTTTTACATATTTTTTGGGTCATATTTAGGCATTTTTTAACAAATATGGAGGCATTTATGTTGAGTAAGTATATTTTTAAATACCCAAGGTTTTATAACTGCATGGATACTAAAACATGGTTTTTTAAATCGCAAAGTTGCCAGAATGAGAAGATAATCTAGGCTTTGAGCTTTGCACCCTCTTTGCTCGCCTGGTTGGAAAATACACACTGCTGGTGATACACTTCAATTAAGCTAAAAAAAGGCTAGGTTAAGAGGAGATAACTTTTTTTTTCTGAAGCAGATATTTTTAAATCGATGATTTTATATTTAGAGGAATCCATAAGTTTAGTAGATAAAGGGTTTTCATTGTTTGTATAGTTTTTAGTTTTATTATTTAAAGTGCATGTTTGATTTTGTTGTATGCATTCATTATGAGTTTTTTTAATATGTAGATCATGTTTGGTAAATTAACGTTGAAGGTTTTAAAGTTTTTATGTCATTTTATAGGTCATTTTTTGATCATTTTTAGGTCATCAAAATCAGAATACTGGTAATTAGCATGAACTGGTTTCAAACATGTTTAGCCAGCACATAATGAACTAGTCTCAACAGTGTGTAGTCAGTTACGACCTGAAAATTGTATAAACTTATGTGAGTTTCAATAACTAATGTAACCCTAAAATGTGTTGTCAAGCAAATCTTGTTTTTGAAATTTTATAGTGTTTTTAAGGCCATTCAACAAGAAAGCCTCTCTGAGAATGAGAAAGATCTTGTAAGACTTTAATATTTTAGTAGCGATTGTAACATTGGGTGGCAAGAGGGGGGAAAATGGCGGTGACCATCTAACACTGATCTGCTGGGCTAGAGCTTATCTTACATGTTTTTAAATGCCTTCTAAAGGAACTACCACATATCTATTCTTCATTTACTAAGACTTACAAAGTTCTACTTTTAACTTGTAGCTCTGTATTTATTTTCACCTGAGTGTTTTAATTATGATCTGACTGTCCCAGGGAGTTAGGAATCGAGTTCGTAATATCATATAAGAATTCATATTTTAAAATAATTTACATATGAAGCTTGTCAAAACTTATTTATTGTATTGAAAACTATCTTTATAAACTATGTGCTTAGACAAAAATATATTTGAATTACTAAACACTTTAATTAGAATAGTTTAAGTGACAAATGCTTAAATAAAGCTGTTTTATTTGTAGTTGAAACATTTTGTAGGCCTACTCCTCGTTTCTATTACAACACCTTACACCCACACCAATGGTCCCATAGATAAAGGCATCACTTTCTCTTATATGGCTTACAGGCTACAAAAATTGTAACACGACTGAATGTACTGAGGTGATGTACCTATTTATGACTAATTATGAACCACTGGTAACTTAGACCCTATAACATCCAACGTTAGCAAATTATGAACCATTGGTAGCATGGCCCCTATAACATCCAACATTAACAAATTATGACCCACTGGTAATATGACCTTTATAACATCCAACATCAGCAAACTACGAACAACTGGTTGCCTGACCCCTGAAACACCCAACCCTAGCAGATTATAAATACTGTTTCCACTGGTTGCCTGACCCCTGCAACATTCAACATTAGCAGATTATGAACCACTGGTTGCCTGACCCATGAAACATTTTCAAGATTAGCAGATTCTGAATGACTTGTATATTGCCCTGTTATTGAACAAGTGTATGTACGGAGCCACTGGAAACCTGCTCACTTGAAATTTCCTAAGTAATTATTTTTGGAAGCCGTGATTCAAGCCAAAACTCTATATGGTGAAGTTTAATATGTGATTTAGTTCCATATCGACTCTTAACAAGCGTGGTGTTACTATTTATTTAGTAAATAATAAAACACTCTACTTACATATGTTTGTTATGGATTTATTACTTATCTGGAGGAATCTTAAATAAACTCTTTCATCTTTTAAAGTCTATACCAATTCTTGCACAATTCTGCACAGATGGTTCGTTTTCTTGGTCTTGATGCGCGTAGCTTTTTAGCATTGAACTTAGACATGTTAAATAAATACGCAAAATTAATATAATCTTTAGAAAATCCTATGTTTGATAAACTTTAGTACTCAAAAAACATAAGATATATTTTCAGCGCTGTTGCATTGGTTATATACTTTCAATATTCAATGTATATCCAGTAAGACAAGTGAAACTCATATATTCATACATTCATGAAGTGAATTGTAATATTTAGATACACAATAAGAAAATCAAGACATGTTTTAATGTACCAACAAAGGAGTCCCTTTGGCACTCTTGAGTTGAAGCACAAAACTAATACATTAAAATATTTCTCAAGCTCCAAATGACTATGAGAAGGGAAAATGAGCAAAAGAAACTCAAATTTGTGTATTCACAAAGATACCAAGTATCATGTCACAACCCAGCCCTTGGCAGGTGGGTCATTAGTCAGGGCAATCCGACCCTGCCTCTGCCTGCTAGTCTATGTTTGGTACAGTTAAAACTAGAAATTATGTGAAATAGTTTAAATTTATATTTGTAATGATCAATTCAGTCATAAAATTAATGAATACATTTAGACTAATAAACCAAACCAATTTGAAATAACGATATTGTGTATTACAAAATGAGATGAAATAAAAATATCGAAGTTTAAAAAGAAAAGTACTTATATGAGATTCAAAATTATGTAATTTTACCATTATTTAATCGCTTGTAAAAAAAACCCAATTATTTTACATATTATAAATATGTCATTGTGTACACCTCTTATGCATGTCTAGCTAGACTAAATTTCAGCCCCATATATTAACTACTTTCCCTTTACAATTGTAAAAGCATAAAATAGCAAGTCTGACCCCTTATAACTCATGGACTGTAATGATAATAAATCATTGAGTCACTTTTTACATAGTATAATTATACACTTGTTAAGATAATGCAATACAATGTTTATGGTCAAATGGCCTTAGACAAATATATTATGCAACTCTGTTAGAAGTCAAATAAGCATTTTTCCTTATTGAAACTAGCTAATTTCATATTAGGTGGAACATATTTCAATAAGTTTGTACTAGTTTCAACCATGCACAACCAGATGTGCTTGAACCCAAACAGCAACTATAAATATTTTTACATTAAAACTGGTTGAATTAGCTAAAAGTTCTACCACATTCAACCTTGTTTAGTATTTAATTTGTGACCCCTACAAATAGGTTGAACTAGCAGCCAAACCAACTTGTATGAACCAGTTACAACAAAATTTAAATATGTTCACACAAAATAAAATGAGCAAGTCTCCTTCATGTGTGAACACCATTAAACAGCAATATTTATATTCATAGGATCACAACTGATTCATTCAATTTAAACTGCAATTATATTTACCAAGTAGACCATACTATCATGAAACGTTCTGAACAGGTTTAACTGTACCATGTAATCCAATTGTACCTGCATAAAATGTAACAGGTCAAAACCATTTAAAATCCATATTCAATGTGTTGTTTATTTCCTACAAACATTTAGAGCCATCATCAGAACCAACTAGTATGTCCAGTTTTAACCAAGTGTCAAACTAAACAAGCAATAATAAAACTAACTGGATGAAACTAATTTATTTTGTATGAAATCAAATGTACCAAGAGTAGAACCAATTAACATGAACAACCCGATATGAGCTAGTTTCAAACTTTTTTTTTACATCATTTACTGTCTCCATCCTGTAGCCTGGGTCAGCTTTTTATTCAAGTCATATATTTTCCACTACCAGCTTGCTAGACCTGCCATAGCTTCATATGCCTTATAATCTAACTTAGGATTAGGAAGGCGCAACATCCAGTCCCCAGTCGTTAATTCATCACTATGAAAGGGTAAACCCACATTTCACCAATGATAAATTTTTCGACCATGTCGGGAATCAAACCAGGGACCCTTAACTCAGTAGACAGACACCCTACCGACTGAGCTAAAGTGTTGGATTGTGAGCTAATTTCAAACAAACAAATAGTAATACATACTTAAGAAGCTAGAAAAATATAGGAAATAATAATAAAAATAATATAGTAAATAATTTAACAAAAAATAGCTAAAGAGTATAAGTATTTAAAAAGCTGTAACATTTAATTTTGGATTTCGATATGCCCGAGAAGGGACATGAATACCTATAAGATCAAGGGCAAATGCTAAAGAAATTTTGCTATTGAAAGTATTAAAAACAGAAGGGGCATGACAATAAAGGCTAAGTGAGAAGAGAGGTTGTGAGCCCTTAGAGGTTTTGATTTCTGTCATTATCATAAATAAAATAAAAACATAAATAATAAAAATAATAATAATAATATATATTATTATTATTATTTATTATTATTATTATACAGTAACCACAATATTGTACTATCCATCTTGGATTTTTCAAGTTTTGGAAATTCTTACAAAGATGGCTTTCTACATAGAATACATATCAATTTTCAGTGCATTAGGGTCTCGGAAAGTTTGAGAAAGAAGCCTTGAGGGTCAGACACCATGTGGATGGTTTTACATCTATATAGTTTTTTTTCCACCATGTCTTAGTACTTGATCAGGTTATCAGCATTCATTTTATTAACGGTTTCATAAATTCATGATGGCTTATTTCATTTGTAAGTTAGGGAGAGCTTTGATTTAATGAAAGTCAAAAATGTATAACCCTTATGGATAATAAGGTGTGGCTATAGAAAAAAAGTCAAAGCTAAAACATGTACCTTACATTAAAAATAGTTTAGTTTGAAAAATAAGACATATAAGAAGAAAAAAAAAAGCTACCACTTAGGTTGGCAGTAATATTTCCTTCTTGTGTTTAGGACTTTCTTTAGCTTATTTATAAAGATATTTTCTTTTTATACTATCTTAAAAATTGGTGGAATTAACAGAAATAAAAAAAATAGCTTATTTTAGCAAACCTTATGATACAATAATTTTCCATGAAAATGTAGCCCATTAGTACTTTAATAAAAATTGTGAAGTGTAAACATACCCATGTAAAATATCTCATTATACAGAACTCTGCACAGACTTTCTTACTCTATTGTTTGAGATTTGAAGATATTTACTCAAAACTCGTAATATATGTGAACCGAAATAATATACACTAGCAAACCCAAGAATAAATAGCACTATCACTATGTAAAACATTTTTTGAGTCACGGTTTTGAATTTTATAATTTTATTTTTAAAGAATTAATGTCCTCATATGTATGTTTGGACCAATAAAAAAGATCAATATTGGGTCCACAAGGGTCAACATTTTGTATTAAAATTTCTACTTCCAGTCAAAATTTTTGACATTTTATTAGGTGTTGCACATCTTCATGTCATCGCATTGATATTAAATTCTTCATTTATAAATTTTGACCAATAAAAAATGTAAATATTGACTATTGTGTTTAAAATGAAGAAGATAAATCACTGTTGTACAAACATTTCTCCTGGGAGGTTTAAGGAAAAACAACATAATATTTTTTAGAGACTTACTTATATTCAATTACTCTACAGCATTGTAGAATTATTGCATTTAAGACTTAAGTAGTATCTCTTTACAACTAAAGCTCACAAAATTGTATTAATATATTTGCCAATATCTTAGAAACTGTTGGTTTTATAAAAATATATTTCATATAAAAGTTTTTTATTTATAATAGTACTACAATTATGCAATGAAAGGTTATTTAGTATCTCAAAGAGTTGCAGAGATACAGAAGTTTCTGCTTGTGTAAAGTACCCTAAAATTCATTTCCATGGGGAAATGAAAATAGCCAGTTTATTTATAATCTTAATCAACCCAAAGATACAAATTTTAATCAAAATCGCTCAAGACAATTTTGAGAAAATCGATTCTCTTTTCGCCCTTTATTAAACTATTCTTAATTTTAAGTTTAAACAGAAACACATACAGACAGCATTGCAAAGACCACTTTTTAGGGTTCGGGGGTCATGAGACGTCAACAACATCCATCAACATTTCAGGTTAAATTTTTTTATGATCGCAATACTTTACCTTTTGTGTTGGAAAGTTAAAATATATATTTGCGTATAGTTTGAAAGTTATTGGTTTTATAAAAATATTCTTCAAATAAAATATTTGTATTATAAATGAACCTACAAATTTGTAATGATAAGTAATATCATATCTCAAATAGTTTAGGAGATATTATAAAAAATAAAGATAATTTACGCATCAGACCGGAGCCCTTAATGTCATTTTGCCGAAATATTGAGAATAGCCATTTGGTTTATAATATTTATAAATGTTTAGAAATTAAAATTAATCAAAATCGTTAGAGCCAATTTTGAGAAAATTGACTTTTTCTCTTTTAGCCCTTCAGTAAACTACCCTTAATTTTCCGGTTAGATATCCAATTTCAAAAATCCCTCGAGGCTACCCTATGAAAAGCCTAGATACCAAGTTTTAGCCCAATCAGTAAATTAGTTTAGGCTATAGTTGGAGGTACTGACAGACAGATATACAGACAGACGGAAAATCAAAAACCATTTATTCAGATTCAGTGGGTCATGAAACATCTAAATTCATAAAAATCTCGAGTTCGATTTTTTGATGATCACAATAGTTTCTCTACATGTAAGCTAACGAGAAAGTAACAAGTTTTTAATATGACTTTTATAAATACAAATTTTAATTCATTAAGATATGATTCATCAAATAAGTTACAATATTAAGATTATTTAAATATTTTTTTAGTAAGATGTGAAAAACATTAAAGCAGTAATGGGTCAATTTATTAAAAAATTGGTTCAAAAAATTATGCTATTATATTTACATACCAAAATTAGTCAAATTTAGCTTGAAACAATACTCTACTGTGAGGGAAACTTTCACCGCTTTCAAGGCTCAAATAATTCCGACAGAACATGGTTTTGTGAGAAGAGACTCACTATTCGCTAGCTAGTACAAGATGGGTGTATATATAGATGCAATGTTTAAGTTTTTAATGGTTAAAAAGTCCTTAAGTTGAGTATTTTTCCAACCTGGAACATTGATATTGATGAGTTAATATTTTAGAAAATATTAATATTCTTTGTCTTGAATTTTTCAGGGGTTAACTCGGTTAATATCTTACATAAACGAAGAAGTGGTCTTCTGTCAACCATAGTCTTTATATATACCCATCACCTTAAACTACCCAACAATTCATTATAATATTCCTTAAAATTGAAAAATGACACTTGGGCACTGGAATCTAACCCAGGACCATTGGCTTAGCAAGCCAATGATCTAACCACGCTGCTATCCAAGAGTTGTCCCTTGCCCAGGGTCATTCTTCACCAATATTTTAAGGCAGAGTCGGTTAGGGACATGTGGAAACCGTAAGCTACATATGTGATCAATTAAGATAACGAGCTATCAGATAATGCAGCCACTTTCGACATTTGACAAATGTACAATGAAAACTAGCCGAATGCACTTGTCATGATGCATTAAATATTAAAGATATTATATTTGGTAATTACGGTCATAGATGCATCTAAATATCATACTCTTTAAATTGATTATTCCATCATGATAATGCACATTCGTACAGTTGTCATTGCAAATTTGTAAGCATAAAGCCTTACAGAGTTGAAGGTGGCTGTGTTATGATAGCTCGTTATCTTAATTGGTCACAATGACAATTTACTTAAGTCCATCACAGACTCTGCCTTAAAATATGAGTGAAGAATGACGTTGGGCACGGGATAATTCCTGGCTAGCTCAGTAGTAAGAGCATTGGCGTTTCAAGTCAAATGTACCAGGTCCGATTCCAGTGCCTATGTGTCATTTTTCAATATAAGGAATATGATATTTAGATGCGGTTATAACCATAATTCTCAAATATAATAGCTTTGCTGTTCAATCCATCACTTCATTATGATATTTCATAAAAATAATAAAACCCATAATTTTTTTTTTTAGATTGAATCAACCTGTTCCAGTAATATAATATTATATTATATGTATAATTATTTAGCTATGATTTTTTTTCTTATTTCCTCATGTTATTATCAATGGCGTATCCTGGTAATGTGAGACAGGTGTGTTGCTACTTAAAATGAATATGTACCCCTCTTATTTATTCCCTTCCCTTCTTAGTTGAAAAGTAAACTATATTCAACTACACAACAATAGTTATTGAGCTGGAAGAAAAAATATCAACTAACTAGTGCATATTTCCACTTTTAAGTTTCACTTGAAGATCATATCCATTCTTTTCTTGTTTCTTTATTACCACGTCTCAACACCTGTTCGGGTTATACACATATGTAATAATTATGTAAGTGTGTTAAGGAATTAGGAAGGTGTAATTTATTGAAATTGTATGTATATTTGCGTGGAAGGAGACTAGAACCATTTATTAAATAACTACCTTAAGGAAAAACCCTACCGGAATTCGAACCCCTTGATCTCCCTTGTCAATACTTGTATTTTTGATATATGTCAATTATCTCCTAAATACTAACTAGCTTACAATTTAAAACTCACTTTCATTGTAATACTCTCCATTCCCGGTAACTAACAAACAAGAATAACACTTCACGTGGAATACATCCCTCTCCGGTATCTTTACAATTGACGGGAGCTGTGAGCAAGCCGCACACATTCCGACATTCACTTGTATAACTACAGCCTTGTCAGTAGACGTAACTCTGAACAGATAAGCGCACATACACACACACACCACAAAAGTATACGGAAATAACCGAGAGCCCAGTGGCCACATATATTCGACAACAGAGACAGTTACAATCAACCTCCATCCACTCTTAACACCCCGCGGCCACAACATACATATAGGCAGGAAAAGAATTACATATCCTGTTGTGTGCATTCCGCAAGCAGTATATTATAAGGGACATATTTTATAGAACCATAATTTTATTTTTATTTTCCTTTGAGCATATGTGTGCTGCTCATGCCCAGCACACATAGAAGATACACCACGGGCTATTACACGTTATTGTAAGGTACTTGTGTACTTTTCAGTGCTAGCCTGTCATAGTCTCATGACTGTTGACAAGCACTATAATAAATGAAGTTATTATTATTATTATTACTATCATCATCATCATCATCAATAATAAATGATTGCACAAATAATTGTCCCTAATAGATGTGGTACACCCTTATTGTTTTATTATGCTTGACCGCCACTACAGACCAGCCGGATACAAAGTTACTAGCCAACTGACAATGCCAAGGTTGTATTCTTGAGAACGACCAACGATCATTCAGCCACAAAGGTCATAGTTATCAAGAGGCACGCACTTATACACTACAACGCCTCCCCTAAAAGCTTGAAAATCAGTTAAGAATGAGATGGTTAATATTTCAATACGTCATTCATAAATAAGTCTTTTAGTTTAACTTGTCCTGATCTTGTCAAAGTTAGGTGGGTTTGGTGGTCATCTCGATCCTTAAATTTCCTGGATCGTTAGGATCATCTTCCTTGGTGACACTATTTATTATAGTAGTTAGCCATCCTTTTTTTCAAAAGACTATCCACTTAATGTAAATTGGCTGATCTATTTGAAACAGTCTTCTCTCATTATAGTTGATGAGGTGTTGTGATAAGATTTACGATCTTCAATGCTTCAATCTTGAATTGAAGATCTTTGTCCAAAAACGAGGTAGGAGCAGTTCAAGACTTCCGGCTGCTCTTGTTCTAAGCAGCCAACCCATGAGTAGTTGACTTGGATAGTACTCTAAGCCAGTAAGAGGTGTAGATCTATGCTCCAGTAGGACTTGTTGTATATCTCCTCCTGAATGAACTGACTTTTTGACTAGCTTATTTGCTATAGCCACGCCTCTCTCCGACAAACCATTCAGCTTTTGATCATTGTAACTGGAGGTCTTCATTTGTAAATCCATGTTGTGGCAAAGCTCTTCATATTATCACTGTTAAATGGATTACTGTCACATCTTATTGCCACTGGAATTTCACATGTGTTGAAGATAATATTTAATTTTCCTAGATTTCTTTTGCAAATCTGCCTCGCAGAGAGATTGTGTTTAGCCACCAGAAGAAATAATCTTGACCAGGAACACATGATTGTGGTATGCACCTTTGTCTATTCTGATGAGTTGGAATGGATAGTTCGGATATCTACTTTTTTTCTGTTCAGGAGTAGATTACATTGTTCCCTGCTTTATACGAAGATTGTCTGCGAGTATGACACCCGGTTCAGTGTATGAGGTCTGTTCAAAAAGTTCTAAAACTTTTGAAATATTGCACCAACATGATCTCATAATGATGTGTGGAAGTTGGTGCTACCTAGAGGCAAGCCTAACAATCTACTGTTTAGTTCGTCATTCTTATGTGATCAGTCATCGCGCTGAATTTATTTTTATGAGCTGTGTGTGTGTATGTTGCGATTTTTGAGATGACTGAGTTTCACCAGCAGTGTATCAACGTTAAGTTTTGTGTCAAACTTGGAGAAAATATTTATGAAGACTCGTGAAATGACGAAACAAGTTTATGGTGATCAGTGCTTATGCCGTACACAGTGTTATAAATGGTTAGGCGATTCAAAGGTAGTTGGCAGTCAATTGATGATCTGTGTTCAGGGCGGTTCTCAATGTCAACTGAAGACGTTCATGTAGCCCAAGTCTGGGTAACCAAATTGTCAATTGACTGTTCGAGAAATTGCAGATGAGTAAAAAATTTCAATGGGATCGTGTCATGATATTCTGACCGAAAAATTGGAAATGTGTTGAGTTGCTGCAAAGTTCATCCCATGTCTGCTAACTCAGCATCAGAGAGACAATTGTTCCGCGATCTTTCAGGAACTTTTGGTTGGATTGTGCAAACAAGGATTAAAACTTCATGAAGAGAAATATCACTGGTGATGAGAGATGGGCTTACGGCTATGATATCTAAACTAATATCCAGTCTTCACAGTGGGTTGGAGACAATCCACCAACACCAAAAAACTGTGTCAGGTCAGGATGAGCATGAGAGTCATGCTGATGTTTTTATTTTACATTTAGGGCGTTGTTCATCACGAATTCTTACCATTGGGACAAACAGTGAATTGGTGGTATTAAATCGAAGTACTGAGATGTCTGAGAAAATATGTCAGGAGAAAATTCCCTAGCTGTGGAAAAACTTATTCTAGTTACTCCATAACAACAATGCACCCACACACTCATTGTTGCGGATTCATGAATTGTATACCAAAACGGAGACAACTTTGCTTCCCCAGCTTTCCTACTCGCCTGACCTGGCCCCCGAGGACTTTTTCCTATTTCCAAAACTAAAATCCACGTTGATAGGACGAAGATTCAACACTATTGAACATATCAAAGAAAAATCGCAGGTAGACCAGCACACGGTCCTGAAAAATACTTATCAGAACTCTTTCAAGAAGTGGAAATGGCTTCGGGAGCAGTGTGTCAACCAAGTAGGAGAATACACTGAAGGTGACAAGGCTGAATAAGTTGTAGGTAATCCCGAAAATATTATAAAAAAAAAGTTTGGGAACTTAGTGAACAGACCTTTTATTTCCCTGGTTTTATATGATACCGTTTCAATACACCTAGTTCTACTCTAGATCCATTGTTATAGTGACACAAATCACTAAGCACCAAATTCCATTGTTGCTAAGCCAGCAAATGTCTCTTTTGGAACTCTTCTTTTCCAAATTGTGTTTTTGAATTACTAATATGAGTTTTAAATCATCCCCTGTATGCACTTTTCAAGCATTTATGGGTCTGTGATAGGCTCACAGACATGCTTCATATTGAGAACTATGTGTTAAGGGATATAAAGCATTGATTATCTTAACCTTTTGTTATGAACACCAAGCTTGAAATACCTCAGGACACTTTCCATAAAGTGATTGGCTGGGTTTTACAGGCAGTTAAATTCTAAAGAGTAGCCCAAATTGCTCCACTTAAAATTTTAGCATTGTCAGTATTAACATGTAAAGCAATGCCAAAGTAGTTGTGTAATTTGTCGATCATGAGAATGTGTCAATTTTCCATTACCACCAAATTTTTATTCTTTTACATTTTTCTTGGTGCATTAATTAGCCATTTTTATAATGATCTATACATTCTCTTTTATTTATGGAGATATTTCCATAATAACTTGCAGTACTCACTTTAAGGTAACTCTTTGTGTAACCATCCCTATAGAAATCTGTATATCTCAAACTATGTTTTTCTTTAGAACGCTGGAATATCGCTAAAGCACCATTCGCTTCCATCATTGGTGCAGACTCCTTATATAGTTGGAGACTGTTATTGTTTGTGATAATATTTTAATATTTCACTTATTGTTATTTTTCATGACACATTCAATCATTTAAATAAATATTATTAAAAATAGTTTTAAGCATAAAAAAATAAACAAATGCACAAAAAGAAAGATAATTGGCTATTTAAAAATGAAACAAACACAAAAACCCATTTTTCAAAATTATAGCGGACTTAATGTAATTATGTATCGTCTAAAAAATAAATCTTTGATTTTAGGCACTCTTGATAGAGGCGAGAGAAATTAATAAAACTAGCCATGGAGCATTCTTTGTATATGTATTCTATTTTTTATATACATAAATAATCCAAAAAGATACGGAAATGTATTTCAAAGCAGAATTATTAAGACATAGTGACCTCGAGGGTCTTGGGGTAAAGTACTCGCCTCAGTACCCGATGTTTATGGATTAGAACCCACCCGGTTGGGATTAACGGATCTTTCTTGAGCGATAAAAATATCTAGCAAATGTATTCAGATGGGAAGTAAAGCCATTGGTCAGTGTCAGTGTCAATTGTGACATGTAAAATAATCCTGGAAAAGATGTGAAAATACCTTTCCCGGCAAAATGAATAGGACCTTTCGCTCTCGCTCATAGACATTCTTGCGTGTTGATATAATCAGTCGGTTAAGAGGGTGCATGTTAAATGCCACAGATAAAAAAATATAAGACATAATAAGAATCAATTAATGAATAGTAATATATCAATAAATTATTGGATAATGATGTACAATTTTTCTATCATCCCATGAAAATCAGAACAATCTGTTAATACAAAAAAAATTGATAATCTGAAAGTCTTTGACAATTTTATGTTCAGATTAGCAATATCACACTTTACTTAAATTACTGAACTAAAGACATGCATTTACAAAAATAAATTTACTGAAAATTACCTGGAAAATTAGAAGAAAAAATAAAAGTATAGTGAGAACTTTCTCTCATTTCATTCAGGTATATCATCAATAAAGTAGCAATAGAACACAATATATTTACAATATGTACAATTAGATGGAGAGGCCTTAATTATTCCACCAATCTCTTACTTGCGCCAATAGGGAACAGAACAAAAAATCAAGGGAAGAATAATTGTTGGAGTTCAATTATTACCGTCAAAAGGTTCATGTTTGTTTAAATTTGTAGTTCACTATACCGCTGACAGATGTCTCATGAATTTACTCTTAAAAGGCTTTTTCAAATAATAAACTGTTAGTGATGCTCCAGCCAAGGGCTGTACCGGTCGTGCTATAAATTGTGTTAGCAATAGTTTATACATATTGTGTATTTCGATCACTACTCTGCCCAACAATAATCTTAACATTTTTATTTTTGTTAATTTAATTTTATGATCTTAAAAAAATTATCACTGTTGGAGTTCAATTATTAACCGTCAAAACGTTCATGTTTGTTAACATTTGTAGTTCACTATAACGCCGACAGATGTCTCAAGAATTTAGTCTTAAAAGGCTTTTTCAAATAATAAACCTTTAGTGATGCTCCAGCCAAGCGCTGTACCGGTCATGCTATAAATTGTGTTAGCAATAGTTGTTTATACATATTGTGTATTTCGATCACTACTCTGCCCAACAATCACAATACAAGTTTATATTTTTGAAAATATGTAAAGTTTTAAATACAATTAATATAATATAAATATATTTATGAACACAAAAATTAATACATTATTAAATATAATATACATTTTTAATGAATCTTAACTATTGATGATTTTTTATTTATAATTCACTTTAATTTCCTTTTTAAAATCTTAACAGAAACAAACAAAATTTATTATGTGATGATGACTGCCCACATAGTTGATACTGCACCACAATTTAAAAAAATAATACCTCACATTTTAAATACAAATCTTATTTTTATCCCCGATATTGACTGATACAGGAAAAATGGCCAAAAACTGGGACGAATGTTTGGCCCATGCTTGTGCTATTTGGTTGCATTACCTCCTTCAGATGTTTAATAAAGGTAGAGGAGAGTTTAAATAGCTAAAAAATACACTATTAGTATTCTTTGACCTTTTTAATTTAGGTTAGTTGGATAGTTTAAGGGTCGGTAGCCAATATGCTGTTATTTATCTTTCTCATCCTTCTCTCATATGATACATAGCTAATAATCAGTACTGGTATTAGAATGTAAAGCTGAAGTAAAAATATAATAATCCATTATTGTGTCTCCACTATGCATCATTTATTAACCAACACACACACATATATCTATTATTCATCATTCAGAGACAAACATTCACACATAATAAAAATTTACCATTCATATAGGTACCTACAAGTACCTATACCCACCATTCACCAATAAACACTTATATACAATAATTTTAGACAAATAAGCACAATGATATCTACCATTCACCTATAAAAATGTATGTACACTATTCACCATTCTTAGACAAACACAAACATTTATTTACCATTCGCCAACAAACATGTTTATTCATTATTCATAGAGCAACAAGATAAGTGATACAGATTTGAATCCTGTAAAAGTGAAAGGAGCATATATTGAATATGTTGAATTTTGAAAAATACATATTTGCCATCAAATGTTTTACGCTAATATCATATCTCTCTCTGAATTTTTTCCTATGGAATATTTTATGTAAGCTTATTTTTCGAATATTTTCTGTACAGGACTATCAGAAGGACTGGTTCAAAGTGGGGTGGCAGAGATTAAGTGGGCTGTTGAAAATGATGAGTCTGCAGCCCAGGCTTTTAAATTGAACCATCCAAAGTGCACTGTCATAAAGGAAGACTGCAATGTTCTCCTTGATGAAATTATGACTGTGAGTAAAGTTGAAAAAAATCTTGTCTCTATTTATTGACTGAGATAATTGTTAAAAGAACTAAAATTTTTTATAATCTTTGAGCTCATTTTATTTTCGTATGATGTGGAAAGGGGGGAGTGCTGTTTTATTTTTTTCCAAGGGGAAATGGGAACCTCCACTCCAGATGGTAGGCTCATTGATGGCATAAAGAGATCTAGTCACCTAGAGCTCAAACCCCATCAAAAGCTCAATTTGCTATCCACATTCATTATCCCTCTACTCCATAGGTACCCAAAACTACTCGAATTGCGATCGATGATAAGATTCACCATACGGTTGAGGAGATCTTACATTTGCCCGGTTGCACTTTTTCAGGAATGATTTGCACACGAAAGCAAGATTGTGGTCTTGGCTTTCCGAAGATTACTAATATTGTTCTTACCACTACCCTACAGATCCATACTAAGATACCTCAATCAAAAGATTAGATCCTAGAGGTGTTTATCTTTAACCCAAGTAGTGCTAAGCTTCTAAATCATCTCGCCAATGCAGTTGATACTCAATGGCCTACCCCCTACAAAGAAATTCCTTGAATCAAACTCCAGCTAAAGAAGAAAGGAATATTGCTGTGGAAGGACGGTAAAAACCGGGGTAAAAGCATTGAGGATTTTAAGGATGGTCTGGTGGAGAATAAGTGGTTGTATTATCCATTTCTACTAGGGAGTCCAACTTTCTAGAAGCCCTTTAGTTGAGTTGCAACATGCAGGTAGATAGGATCTCTGAGGCACGATATAGGGATGTGGATGTGGAATTCCATCGTTGCATTGAAAGGATGGATAGAAACACATTCTGGGCTCATGAATTTATACAAAGAGCTGTGGGGTCAAGCGGCTTGATGATTTAGTGGCCTGGGTTAGGGAAAAATTCCTAGCAGCCGATCGAATTAATAAACTCCTGGTAGAACCCGAGATACCGCTTGGAATAGGTGATCCTCTCAAACCCTACGGTACCTCATATTTTTCCACAGATACAAACTTTATATCGTTGATATAACCATATGTTACAAATGTAGAAACTCCATTATGGAGGCCTCTAGGGACAAAATCGATAGGTATGAGGTTCTTCAGGGGAATCTTTCAGACTTATGCCCTGAGCATCGCTTTCAAGGAGTTGTCTCCTTAGTCTTCGGCTGAAAAAGGAGGGGGTGTAGGCGGGGGCCTTATCTGCAGTCACTAAGAAGGGACTGAGTTCCATTGGCATTGAAGTTGTGGGCACTCTTTTGACCATATGCCTGAACATACTCAGGCTATCTCTTGTAATCAATAGCTTATTTTTGGATATGTAACAATATAAAATTAATGAACATGTGAGTGATATATGGGTTGGCCGACTGCCTAGTTCCTTCAAGTTACACAGGTAATGCCACAGGAGCCGACTGCCTGAAATACAAACCAGTAGGGATATCAGAATCCTGCTACCCATGACTCACTCCAAAGGACCAAGGGAGGTTGAACCAAATAAGAAATACACCAACCACCCTGCATCTTAAGGCTATACCTATCCAAATAATAAACCTTTTCCTCCCCCAACCATCGGTTCTCATGGCCCATTCCCTCAGTACACCCGACAAAACTCCCACCCACACATCCCCATCCTTGGAAATTAGCTCTCGTCAAAAACACACCCTTCAGATGCCAGACAACCCAAAACCACTAAACTGCCCTCAAGACCCCTCGAACATCAGCAGGCCCATATTGCTCCATCCTCACCAGATAATTTCACCTCGCGATCTTGGGAAATGATGAGCTGGGATTTTCTCTCAATCTTACGACAAACCGGGCCTTCCTCAGAAGCGACAATGCCGTTAAGACAAGATCATCACCATAAAACACTCCAGGCCTGATATCATGGTAGATGAAACCTGTATTAATGGTTGTGAACAGAATCAAAGCAACAATCATCCATATGTAAGATTTAATCATCTCCACACCCATAAATTAGGTCGTTTTTGTTTTACAATAAGGGAATTGTTTAATAAAAGTTATCTATTTTTATTTAAAAGGTGTTTCAAGGTGTCTCAACACAAGGGTCCAAAAATTATAAAACACAAGTACTAAATAATAATTAATCAACGAATAAATTAATATGGTCATATGTTAGATAGAACATAAAACAACAAAGTAAAAAAACATAATATAATCAATAACAATAAAAACAATCAATCAAAAAGTAAATAAAAGGGAATAAAAATGCCAGATCACATAAATACAAACCTGATTCCGTGGCCGTGTGATCAAAGGCGTTGTTGGGTTCCCTCCTTACAACAGAATGAGATCCTTGGCCGTCTGAGCCTGAGCTTTTATAGTGGACATTGCGATGGTGAGCCGAGCCGGGAAATTCCGGAAGGACAACCAGTTTTGAGAATGAAAACCGGCCTTAGCCATTTCTTTATTCAAGATCAATACATGTTATACATTTATAATGAGAACAATAGTAGTAGTAGCATGCATCAATATTATTATTATTATTATTATTATTATTATTATTATTATTATTATTATTATTATTATTATTAGCACCGCATCTTACTACCCGTTCAGGCCATACGCACTTACACTAATGTGTAATGGTAGGGTGATTGTGAGATGAAATGGAGGAGCTACAGTTTAACATGGGATCCGAACCATGGTGGAGGCCTGGCATTCCCCACATTCACAAGATGTCTTGTCAGAGGTGAAGGAAGGGTTTGGCAATCAGATAAATCTGTGCTGCATCATTGTTAATGGAACAGGTAAGGGAAACAGTGCTGTAGATGTCTCCTTGTCCATTGACATCTGACTTGCATCTTGACAGTGCTGTGACCATTCCCGCAATATACTAGACTGCCGATCACAGGGAGAGTGGTGTTTGAATCCCAATCACGTGTACTGAGGGTGGTTTTTCCTAATTAGTTTTCCATTCTCTCTCCACACACAAATAACAAAAGGAAGGCCTTTTATGTCACATGTTTTACCGGTAGCTGGTACTGATATCCATTGTCACTGCCACTCAGAAAGGACAAATCTTTGAACATACCAATTAGCATCATAAATTGAAACACTAAAGTCCAGTGTTACCTAATGGCCTGGAACTCAGCAGAAAATTACTTGCGTAACCATGCCACAGCTGTCTGATAACTGCGAATCAATTAAATGGACAATAAATAACATTTATTAAATAAAATAAGCATAGACCAAATTTCATGTTGGCACTATCTGTTGAGATCAAAATAAAAATGGGTTAATGAGACCTTCCATAACAGTTCTAACCCATACTAAAAATGTATCTCACTTGAAAGAAACACCCTTTATACCTCAAATGGATTAGTCACCAATCTTTTACCTTATTCAATTTTGATATGCTGTTGGTCAACATTTCTACACAGGGATCCAAAGGTGTTTGAATGAAGAGGTCAGGAGAAAGCATTAAGGCTTGATTGGGATATTTATTTATTTATCATTACTTTCTGTCCTGAGGCCTAGACTTTAACTCAGGACCTATGTTACATTGTTTCTCTACCTCCACTAATTACTAGTTTATCCAATTTACTGGGATAACCATGACAACACACCAGCTTCCACAGCTCTATCAGTTTGGCAGTTTAGAGGGAGAAAACTCCTTACAGAGGTCCTTCAACCCTTCCCACTAATCCCCTGACCCCCTTAACTCCTCCATGTTCCTAAAAATTAAAATTCTTCTAAAGGGACGAGGATTTTGAAATTTAAGCTAAATGGTAACATTGCTAAACAACATTTCTGAACAGAAGTTTCAAAGATGATCCCATTAGGGGTCTATGATATTATTTTGTACATACCCTGTGACAAGAGTAAGCCCAAAATATATTTTTAACTTTTCGCCATGCCTTACTACCCATCCAAAACGTACACTCATTTGCACGGAGAAGAATTGGGAAACTATTTATTATAAAACACTTCAGCACACCTAACAGAGAACAAAAGTCCAACCACCCTCTCACTGGTAAAACTATCTTAACTAATACTATGCATTATTTTTTATGTAAATGATGCTATTTGTATGTAAAACTAAGTAAATGATAATTTTTTTGTACACCTAGGCTGAATGAAATTTTATACATTGCATAGATAGGCATACTTTCAGCAGAGAGCTTACTCATTATGATGAAGCGCTACCCTAATAATATTTATTGAACGCATACTATACACATTATAGCTGTCCATACAGTCATTGAAATCATTACATTTAAAATAAGTTGCTTAAAATATCTTTAATCATTAATATTAAGACAGATGGCACCCAGCATGAAATTAAACGAATTCACTTAGAAATAGTTTAATTGATTGGAAGAGGATTTTCAGTATATCAATTCGTATGAAATAAAGTGCATTGAGCAAAAACAATTTGTAATAAATAAAATGATAGAATATTAGGAACATGGTAGAGCACAAATAAAAGTAAAAACACTTAACACATATTTACACACACATCAATATTTTGATGCTATTATAGCATTTATTTTATTATTCCAGAAAGATGCAAGACAGTCCAAAAGTGACCTTAAGCTGCCCAGGAAAGGAGAAGTTGACTTGCTTTGTGGAGGTCCTCCATGCCAAGGGTTCAGTGCGCTTAACCATCATACAGCAGGAGAATCTGCCTTTTTGAAGGTAAGGTTAGGTATTCCCACAAATATCCATACATCCTAACATTTTAAGTGTATTTAAACATATAGAACCATAGTGCTATTTTTTTCCCTCCCTTAATGCTCAGGGCCGTGGAGAGATCATGGGCCCCAGGGACAAATTCAAAAATCCAAATAATACTTTAAAACACTTTGAAAAAAATATGAGTTACACAGACATAATAAAAACATATAAACTCACAATACAAGTGACAAAGCATATCAATAAGCATAATTAATATAAAACGGGTGACTTTGACTTTTCACTTGAAAATAAAAATATTTTTAAAAATGAAAAATCCAACTCGATGAGACCTGACCTATTTCATAAGTAAAATGTACTACTTTCGTATCGATAAACTTTGTAATGATATCGATTTTTCCTGTCTTTTTAATGTTCGAGATCATATTTTAAAGTAAATATATTAATATTTCTTCTTTTCAAATTAATATACAGTAAACTCATCTTTTCTATACTACGGCCATGTTTCTTTTTCTTTTATTTTAACTGCACGTGTCAGAAACAAGGTTTTTACTTCCGTGTTGTAATGCGCAGTAAATAAATAGCAGGTGCAGAGAAACGCATCTTTTTTCTTAAATGCGCGCTAATTAAAAACTAACCCTATTGGTCGATGGAAAGAAAGCAAGGAGTGGTCTGGGTTCGAGGGTGTGAACTACGGGGTCCACACGGTTCGACTCGAGAGGACGCTAGCTTGGTAGAGAGTTCATTCTACTCTTCTACGGCAGATGAGAGAGATGTGTATTACATTGCGGGGCATTCTACTCTTCTACGGCAGACGAGAGAGATGTGTATTACATTGCGCGTCCTTTCTACTCTTCTTCGGCAGACGAGAGAGATGTGTATCAATCTCGTATAGTTTGATAATGTTAGCTTGGTTGTGTTTGGAATCACGGCCAAGGTGTTTTTACCTAAATGGTTTCCGTTATTCTTTTTCAAACAACAGTGATATGTAATACATTATACCATTAAAGTTTATACAAAAGTATCTATTTCGAAAACATTTATTTGTAATATATATATTCTTCAAACCAAAGTGAAGTTAGTACATTACATGAAGGCATTCCAGTGTACGTTACAATTGGCTTTCCAACGTGGGGCATCCAGCTTCAGTCTTTTACAACTGGCGCCCAACGTGGGGCAGTATTTAAGGCTTTTACAACTTAAGGTAAGAAAAACTAAAAATGTATATATTTAGTTTAACTATAAAAACCATGACATAATAAAGTTTAATCACATTCAAAAGCATAATATTTAATTTATAAAGAAAAAAAACCTATTTAAAGTAATTATTGTCAAATGTTCTTAAAAATCTATCATTTTACATACATTGATAAAAAAAATTGCTTTTCTGGCCTTTTTATTAGCAAACTCGTCAATAATTCAATTGTAATCAAGTTTTCTTGCTAGGAAAGGCGCCAAGGCAAGTGCACCCAAGCTTGACAGTTAATCTTGTGTCATGGTTCAACGGAGGAAGTTCTTCACTCTTGCAAGTGTGCTGTAGGACCTTTCTGCTTCAGCTAACATCACAGGCAATGTGCAGAACACCAGAAGAGCTTTTAAGTTTCGGTTTTTTCAGTGGATTTAGGAGATTGAGAGGAGAAAGATAATTTTTAAAGTAAGCTGGCTGAAAATTGATTTCAAGTGATTAATTTCTTCCAACAGATCTTCAGATACGTCTCTGCTATAAAAATTAGTAAATTTGTTTGATCTTCCTATAAGTTCCTCTTTTGAAAGTGTTTGATATTTATATAAAAACCTGAACATTTCATCAATGTTTCGAATAGCAATGTACTATGTTGTGATATTTACAGTCACACAGTCCAGTAAAACATAAAACACCTTCAGCTTAAAACGCTCTTCTGGCTCGCAATCATCTACTTGAGTTGACCCAGTAGCTACTCTCTTTCTGACGGTGCGTTTTTGGAAAGGTTGTTGCTGTATTTATATTTGCGCTAACAAGCTTGCACTCTTCCAAAATGTTTTTCCAGCTGCTTCTTAAATGTTTCAAATCATTCATCAAGCTATCTAAATTTTTCCCTTCTACATCAAGAGTAGTTATTATAGCCTGTAAAACTTTGTTTCTGTAATCAATTGTGGTCAATAATTTATACCAAATAGACGCCATAGCTACACATTCAAACGAATAAAAAATATTTTGCAATTCCCTTAAGATCATTTAAAGTTTCAGCAGTTGGATTGAGATTTTTAACATCTTTGATCGCCTCTTTGATGCCCTGTAGGTCTGTAGAAAATGGCTTAACACGTTCAATTCTTGAAGACCATCTCATATCAGACTTGCTGTGAAAGGAGCACCTCAGGTGTTTTTGCAAGATTTCCCATTTCTGAGGACTAGAACTAAATATAGCTTAAGCCGTTTGTTGACTCAAACCAAATGTAGAAATTTTATTCTATAAAACCAATATCATTTCTGAGATCTTGAAAATTAATAAATTTTGTATTTGAGTGAAAACTAAGTTAAACAAAAGGGCCCCAAGACTGTGACCCAATCTTCACCCCCCCCCCNCCCCCCCCCCCCTTTTTTTTTTCGGGCCTGTTCATGCTTTCACCATATTTGGAAATAAAAACTTGGTCCTTAAAAATATTGGGTAAGTGTTCCTTGACAGTTTATCGATTTCTCAGCAATTTATTATACTTTAAAACCCAAACTCTTAATATTACAATATTTTTACAAAATTATGCAACACATCTTGTTATTATATTCTTAAAAAAAGATTATGATGAATTAGTCTCATTTAATACTAGTTGGTGTACCCGTTCTTTTCACGAGTAATCTATAAAGTAGCTTTGTTAATTCTAGTATATAAAATTAACAGCAGGGAAATGTAACCAGATCTTACACTATGTTTAAATATTAATCCTATATATTGGTTCAAATTGTTAAAAAACTTGAAATTGGTCATAATAGAGATATAATCTGAACGTGTTTTATAAGCTGACATTCCTTTGAAGTTTAAGTTATAACTTCTCTATACCCAATATTTTGAATGCTTCACTGTTGGTTGTAAAAAAAAACTAGTGCAGCATCAATTAAATTGTTGTTAGAGGGTTTAAATAAACTGAAGTTATATAGTAACAGTTTTCAGTGTATAGATGATCCACCACCTTATCTCAGTTTGTCGCATGTCAGCCTACTGAGCTAAGGGTCCCTGGTTCGATTCTCGGCATGGCTGAAGAATTTATCATTGGTGAAATATGGGTTTACCCTTTCACATTGATAAATAAACAGACACGGATTAGATGTTGTGCCTGTCCTATTCTTAAATGAGATTATATAAGGCGAATAAAGCTACGTGAGGCCTAGCAACCCATTAGTGGAAAATATATGGCTTGAATAAAAAACTAACCCAGGCCACAGGCTGAAAACAATAATGGATGCATAGTGAAAAAGTTTATATAAGGAACTATTCATTTTAAACTTTCTGGCCTAATTTGATCTGCTATTTTGAATCCACCACATTACATTTTTGTTTCTAGGACTTTTATAGAGAACCTTATCTTATGACCTATCAGAATTCCAAATTTTAGATTTGTATGATGTTTAGATGTACTCATGAGGATAGCCAAATATCAAAAATATATCAAATTAGGATGTTCTACATCTGGCTGAACCCTCTCAATAAAATGTATTCTCTAACAATATCAATATAACCATGCCAATCCTAAACTAAATATATCTACCAATATATTATAAAAACAATCTTTGAAACGAAGCATTAATCAGCCCATAAACTGAGTGTACAAATGAACGCAATCCATAGTAATCCATAGGATATACAATATTTGCCTAAGGCCAGTCATAAGATATGAGAAAATAAATTATACATATTGTTACAAAACACATAGGAAAAAAAAATCATCAGAATTTAACAAAAAGCATAAATGAACTAATAGGATATTTAAGAGACCGTTTGGTCCCTGCAACTACCTGCACAGTTTTAATTTTCTGCCTAAAAAAAGTTGATCTTTACAATTGTTTGTGAAATTTTTAGCCCTCTATTTCATGGATCCATTTTTCAAAATTTAATTTTAATTTTTCATATTTTACTAATTGTGAGGGTCTTTGTACCAATATGATTGATTAAATATTCCATTTTTGTACTACACTTAGAATATTTTGTTTTTGTACTAATTTTTGAGATTCTAGCCACCCTTACCCACTATTTTCCAAATATTTAATATGAAATTAAAACCTTTCAATCATTTCTAGATATCTCGAGTAGCCCATCTACCTTCCTGGCAAAGCTTTTTAAGTTTTTGTAAATTTCCATTGTTTACTCTTCCCCCAACTCCATTCAATTGATCCTAGCTTTGGAAATATAAATGTTCAGACTCCTATAGTTATTTAAGGTTGTCCCTGTACATGTATGAAAAGATTCCCAATTTTCTACCACACGGGAAGGGTTTTATTCTATTATTTTAAGAACTTTTTTACTGCTGATGTTGGGGAGATCAGGGTTTGAATCTTGGCCAGGTGTCCTAGGGTAGTTATTCCTTAATGATTTTCCACTCCCTCTCCAAGTAAATACAGGCACATTTTCTATAGTCTTCATCCCTGACTCATTAGCGTTATTGGTATTTAAGTGTAATTATAGCCCTACAGGTATTAAGGCGGGTGCTAAAAGCAAACAAAAAACTTCATAGTCGATATAGATAATCTCTTTAATTTAAAAAGAATGTAAGCAAAGGAAAAATGATGCTGAATGGCTGTGTTAAACATTAAAAGCAGGTTAGAATGACAAGGCCTACACACTTACCAGAAACCAGTTAAAAGTTCAAAATTAAAACACAACAAAACATAATTATGTAATTTTTGAGGTACATTAATTCCCTTCTTCAGTAGAAGAGACGAAAACACAGACTGGACTATAGCAGCATGGCTATAGGTTGTTCATGCTCATTTAGATTCTGTTGTTGCCTATTTCTTGATTAAAAAAAAAAGATTAGACTTGTATTCTGCAGTTGCCTGTTCAAACTTGTGTCTCTACTCTTAAAAGATGGATAGAATGTTGTATTTATATTATTTATTTAATTATCAAATTAAATTATCTGTTATTATTGCTTATAGACATTACTGACTAGTGTGAGTAGACCGGCTTTGAAGAAAAGGTGTAAAGGTTATCTAAAGGGTATGAGTTTTTAAAAACTGGATGATGTGGAGAATAATATTCCAAACTTGATGGTTAACAAATGTCTTCATCTTGCAATGGCTCCATCTGCACAAGATGTATGTATTCACACATAAACCCACAATATTGCTCATGTATTCCATGTTGCCCAGCCAGCCTTTACTTTTGTTCAATCTTTTCTTATCTATCTCCTTTGCATTCCCCAAGTCCTTTGAATTGTCTTTGAATATCATTTTAACAAATTATTTGCCTTTTGGCACTAGAGAGAATAATCAATAATGGTGTCATTGTAAACATAATCCTTATCTACATCATCTTCTGGTTCCATGGTTTCAGAAAGTATAGTTGGCATATGACTGCCTGTAAACTATACTGGTTCATATATTCCATTAAACTCCTTTCAGCCATGATCTGCGAGTTGAATATTCTCTAGTGGATCTCGTCGTTTTGAAAGTTTCCTGAGATATGTAACATAGTTACAACATGCCAATTTTTGTACCAGAACATCTTTGCAAGGTGGAAGCATGCTTGCATCGATTCCTTTTATTTTATCCAATGGACTGTTTGGATCCATCAACTTTTATTTGTTCATGAAAAGGGTCTACTTTGCCTCAATACCAGAAGATAATCCTTCCAGACCATAGAGTGAACATATATACAAGAATGTCATCATCAATAAAAGTAGTGTTCTCCCCAAATCTGCATAAACCTTCAAGATGGAAAATACTCTTTTCAGCTTTGTTAAGTGGATTAAATTTTCCCTTCCTAAAGAATGATGACAAGTAATCACAGCCTGTCAGAGCATGATTTCCTGCCAACGCCTTGCACAGTACTGAACCATTGTGGTTTGCTAGTCCAGAAATATGTGCAATATCTTCTGTTATCACCCGAATGTCCAAGGTCCATACACACAATGGCCTTTAGTTGGCTGGAATGTTAGAGAAGGGTAAGCATACTATCAGTGTTTGTTGCACGGACAGCATTCTGTTCTGGTAATGCTTTTGAAACTATGCTGAGATGGCACACCAGCCTAGTATATGCCTCCACATGTGAGCATGTGTATTCTGGTAGCTCACTTTGTTCCACATTTTCTGTTAGCGTGGATTTGTACTGAATACACTGATTGCAACTGATGTGCAACAACAAATTGTCTTCTGTTTTATGATAGGTACATAGTTGTTAAGTTTCCACTCTTCCATAAAGAACTTGAAAAGTGCAGTTTAGACATTTGGTGAGCACAATGCCTATCTGAAATCTTCAGGACGTAGCTGATGTCATCCAGTGATGTAAAACGATCCATAATTTGTACCTCTTGCCTGTTGCTAAGCATTCTTAATGTTATTCACATAACTGTCATATACAAAGTGTATTTTATCAACCTGTGTACTACATATAGTATTCAGTACCACTTCTGCTAATTTCGAAAAATTGTGAAGCAAGTTGGTGGGTAATGATTGGGTTATAAACATGGGATAGTAAAGAACACTGTCGGCTCTGTGTGGGTAATTAAATCTTCCAGGTGCTTGGAGAGTTTATACTTAGGTGTCATGCTGGCTAAGGATGAAGGAACTTGGGTAAGCGGGGAAAAAAATCTTCTCGATCTAAATATTTCTAGTACAAGCAAGATAGACCAATCTGCCCATCAAGTCTTGTGTTGTCTTCAGCTTAAACTTTTCACCTTTATCTAGGATTTTGCTCTTAATAGCAGAACTGGCAAAGTTGTTTAATTTCTTCTTTTCATTGGTCTCTCACATCTTGTAGGATCCTTGATGAACTCATCTTTCCACATCTTTCCTAAAATGAAGAAATTTAGCATGTCATATTTTACTTTGTCTGGCATTCTCCTGCCACCAGCTATACAGTAGAGATTTTCCAGCAGGGATTCATCAAAAAGATTCATAGTAGTATCAATCATATGAGAAATGCTCTCTAAGTATTTGCGGAATTTATTCACTTTTGATTTTTGTGTTTCATGGCTTGGGTTTGTATCCTTATTTATTTTTGCTTTTTCAAACAGATGTCTAACTATGTTGCTGATTTATTAACTATCCAAAGCTTGGTTGCTCCTTGACTTTGATGGAAAGAAGTTATTCCAGTCTGTAGTATAATAGGCTATTAACCTAGGGGTCCAATATTTGATTCCCTGTTCTGCTAATATTTTTCACTTTCAAATGTTAAGAAGCTGTTTTTTAAATTAATAAGAAGTAATGTGTGAATTTGTTCGCACAAATTTGCTAGTATAATATAAATCATGGAAAAATTTAGATTTTGACCACCAAATTCAAAATATATCTCAAATGACCATAAATAACTCTGATTTGACTTCAAATCATTATTCTACATGCAAAGTGCTTTGACTTGATAAACTGCACAATAACTTTACAGATTTTTATTTTTCATAAATAATTACAGATTATAGCCAAATGGGGTGAAAATAGGTGAAAATAGGTGAAAATAGGCCAACATTGCAAATTTGACATAAGTCGAACTAATAAGACTAATTTTTTGAAATCCACACCTTTTTTTACACAGAAAATGGTTGTCAAAACACATTTATTTAAAATTGTGATTAAAGCCCTCTCTCTCTTAGACTAATACATAGTCAATTATCATTGTTGAAATATATTATTATTGATTTTCTACCCATTGTTGCATTTTCAGGAAAGTGTAATAAGGTGATATTTGTCACACATTTAGCAAGAACCTAAATTGCATTAACCTGTCTTGAGACAGTTTAAACATAAATTAAGCTTTTTTTTGACCGGTTTTAATCAATCTCCAGTATACAGTTTCAAGAACTGTTCACAATGAAATAGTGAATGTTGAGCATTGCATTAACTTACATGCAGTATACTGTGACACTAAACACATATTTGCAATTTGGTTGTAGTTTGAATTTGGCTTCATGAACAGCTTATATGTTCATTGATGTTTGTGGTTTGATAGTTTGGAGATGATTAGTTAAATTAGCTTCAAGTACCTGACACCTACGCTGTAAAAACTGTTTCAGGTCAGACAATGTTGTTAGCTGATCTGATTGCTACACATTGCTATTCCCAATATCATATATAGTTATGTTTAATTTGGAACCAAGTAAGTGAATCACTAATGTGTCTCAAATGTCATTGGGTTGATTTTATGCCTTGAGAGCTCTGATGTGCCTCAGCTAATAATTTAATAGCTGTCACAAAGAACTAAGCGATTCTTTCTCCACCTTTAGTAGGACAAAGAGAGCTTTAATATGCTTCTCAACAATTATTTTCCTGCTTTGGAACAGTTCTTGTACTAAATTTCATACTACGGTGTATTTGGCTGAAGTAAGTTCAAAAGAATGGTTGACATTCTGTGTCACCCATTAAAGATGAACAGAGATAATGACATTTTTGTGTATCTTTTAATGACTCATTGTTGTGTATAAGTGAATTAAACACTTCAAAAAATGGTAAACAATTTTTGTATAGTTGAAAGTCTTACAGACATTTTTTTTGTAAATTTGTTGTGGTATTAAACTGGTGTCATGTGAGGGTGTTTGAATAAATGCTTCAACTGATGCCATTAAATCAAATTACCTATTCTCAAAATGTTCACATTCATTTAAATATAAGTCACTCTCATCAATCAATTCAATTTGTGGTTGCATTGAATCAAATTTTGACCAACACTAAGCTAGTTTTGATAGTCATGTTTTAAATTGAATTAATGAACTTTGTTGAATATCAAATGTTTGAAAAAAGACGCTTTAAATCGTGTTACTCTAGCTTTATTTTGTCCCCTTCTTCCCATAAGGTAATTTATGTCTGTGTCTATAGACATGCTGAAATAAAAAGTGATTAAACAAAAGCAAAACTTTAATTTATAGACGTTATAGACTCAAAGGAAAAGAGGAAGGTTGTTTACAATAGTTACAGGAAGGGATAAAATTAACTGGATTCACTTATTAGAAGAGTCATACTTCTTCACAATTGAGACAGGAGACATCTGGAGATATCTTAAGTGCCTTGTCTCATTTTGACCGTTGTCAAAAAATATTTATTGAAACCTGTGTATCTTGTTAGTGGGTTATCTGTTGTCCTTAACAGCAGGTGGTGCGGGCCTAGTCCATGAGGCCTCTAATGTGAGGATATGCGACACCTTGTGAAAAAAAAGTTAGACCCGAGAGATGAATAAGCACCAAAGTCAGACACTGTGAAAATGCACCAAATAAAAACTGCAATATTTAATCAAAATATGACTCGCCATCCGAGCCATGGAGGACCATAAAATATTTTTTATGTAATATCATTGAATATTATAACTCATAAGTTTTCTAATACTGAAACTCATGATAAAATAGTTGTGATAGAGGATATTTGTACTAAAATGTTAATTGATTACCACATGTTTTATAGAACTATTTAATTATATACTATAATATTAACAACTAAATAACACTCTTAAAAGTAGAATGTTAGATGTTAAATCACTGTTCAAGGCCTAATAATTGCAAAGTTAGTAACAGTAAGGTAGAACTGAATTGTTATCGACAAATTGAGGACATCTTCTCTTGAATAAAGCTAAACAAGCACTGAAATGTTTGGTTTGTTTTGGCACTGTTGCCAATATTGCAACAAAACAAGCGAACAGGTGGGTAAAAAGTGAAACCAAACGGGTAAAGATAATAAATCCGTGCTGCACACTCAAATATTTACTCCGACCCACAAATCTATGCCAAATATTAGTATTTTGTCTTGGTTCTAGTATTAACTAGAGTAGTGGTCAAATGGTCGAATTTGTTAGGCTCACAAATGTATGTGTTATAAATAAAGACTATTTCACACTTATAGGTGCTATATTGTGAGAATGCATACACTCTGATTTCTGAATTTTGAAGTAACCAGCACCAGTAGCTAAGCGGCCCAAGGTCTCAATATAGATGAAATATATATATATATATAAATGCCTTAGTTGCATATCGTCAGGCATCCCTAAGTTCCTTTGCGAAGTTTCTGGGCCTTGAAGTGACATTTTTATCTCACAAATATACATAAGATTTTATTTGATTATTTCCTTGGCTTTTCTGGAGTTTAAGCTCTTTTTTAATGGGGGAATTCATCTATTTTTCTAAATATTTATTATGTAAATGTAACATCAAATCAAATAAAGTTATTAAACACTACCTATGTGTAGGTTTTATTTGTTAAAGAAACATGATTTGCCTTTTAGTGTTTGTACAAAATACCCAACACAAAATATTTTTTTTCTTTGGATTTTAGATAAATATGTATTTTGTAATTACTCTTTGGATTGCAGTTGATTTGGTGATTAGCTAAGTAAGACAAAAAATAATAAGTCTACATTCAATAAAAAAAACAGCTTTGATAACTTTCATTATGAGCAAATATTTTAAAAATAACATTTTTACTAGCCTGCTTTGGTGGACGCATGGTCTAACGTGCTACTCTTGCAGTAGTCTAAACTGCCGATGACGGGGAAGTTGCGGTTTGAATCTCGGTTGGGTGTACTGAGGGTGGTTTCACCAAAATGGTTTGCCACTCTCCCTCCATGCAAATGTGGGTACACTTCATATTAATATAACCTTCCTAATCCTTAAAACCCTTGGTATATAACCGTATAACCCAAACGGGTAGTAAGACGTGGTGCTAAAAAAAATATTGGATTTTAAAAGAAAATATATATATAAATCCTCTGTGTTAACTGAACTACCAAGCTATATCCATGATTAATTTCAGCACAATCGATACAGCTGTTTTTGTGTTCAAAGGGAACATACATATATATATATATTTAAAAAAATATTTAGCTAATTAGGTTAAATAAGTAATTAATTATATTTTTAATGTAATATACTAATGTTAAATAATTATTAATAAGTACAAAATCACAGAGCTAGTAAATATATTATCTTATTTCTTTAATCCATAGACACTGAAGTTTAGCCATTTATGTTATGTACTTTTTTTTTTTTCAGAATTCATTGATATCCACCTTCTTGTCATACTGTGATTATTTTCGACCAAAATACTTAATAATGGAAAATGTTAGAAACTTTGTTTCACATAACAAGAGTTTGATACTTAAATTTGTAATATGTTGTCTAATTAAAATGGGATACCAGTGCACATTTGGGATTCTTCAAGCTGGAAGCTATGGGATACCTCAAACAAGAAGAAGGTAATTACATTCAAATACAAGTAAACTGAACTAACTAATCAAATTAAAAATAGAGTTCAACCCAGTACTTTTGACTTAATGTGACTGAGAGTTGGAATATAAAATCGACTTTATATAATACTACATAATCATTTTAAAGATTGCTTTTCTTAGCCAAACTCTTCATATCAACAGAAGGGTTTGCTGCTTGAACATTGCACTTGCTATGGCTGATAACATTTTTAAAACACATATTTTTAATTCACCTTAAACTCTGAATAGTCTCTTAATGCAGCTTTGTGAAGAAATTAACATGTTTAAAATATTTATTTTGCTATCTTTCTTATTCAACATGTCCCAAAAGCCACTGTGCACTAAATGTACTAATTGTAGTAATGTATTAATACATTAACACTTACCATAGTTCCTACAAAATGTGCTGTATGTGGTGTGATTTATTGGATGTTGGTTGTTATTGCAGCCTGTAGCTTTTGAAGTGACCAGGCAAGCCACGGTCCCTGAAAGATGAAATGATTTCCAAAGAAGTTCTCCAGAAGCTATAGTTGTGTACGAATGGTGGGAGCAGTTGCACTGTCTTGTTGGAACCATCCTTTATAGATTTACCATTCCATGAATTGGGATATGAATGTGTGGTTAATTTGGTCATAGTAGCATTCTGAGTTAATGGTTTTGTTGAAGAAAATGGGCCCAATAATGCACATACAAATACTGGCACACTAATTATCAACCTTCTGGTCATTTAAAAGCACTTCCTTAAATTTGTAAGGATTTTCAGTATTACACAGATGAGTGTCTTGGCTGTTGATGTACCTTGACAGGTTGAACTATGCCTCATCTGTAAAGAAAGACACATTCAGAATATCCTCATCTTATTCAGACAGGAAGTCTCACCTGAAGTATTGTACACAGGCCTTGTGGTTTGTGTCTGTCTGCTGACTCATGAGAGACACTTTGTATGGATAGAACTGCAACTTCTTTTTCGGAATATTGTGTTGTGTACTCCTTTCCCCGTTAGCTTGTTGTTACAGCCACCTCACGACTTTAGTGGACTCCTCAGTATCCTGTCTCGGATGTCATTCACGATCTCGTCTACCATGGCTGGCCTACCAGGGCGGTAAACATCTAGAACATTGCCAGTTTCTAGAAACTTCGCTATGAGGTTATGTATCGCATTATGGCGGGGACGACTTCTGCATTAGCAAATGTCCTAGCAAACTGTTATTGCACTCTTTATATATATTTGTCATTATGGCGAAATATATGTTCCTTTAAAAGTACTCTTTGTTCAACCCTCAACACCATTGTCCTTGTGCTGAGATGTGTAATCAATTGACCCATGGGCCTTCATCGACTAGGCACCATAGGCGCCAGCTTATGTAAATTATTGGGAAGAGGGGTTTCAGTTTTATGCAAAATATATTACGTTTTCAACGTCATGAGAGAGATATACACTTGATCTATATTTTAAAGTTTTTATTGCATTTAAAATAATAGGTTATAAGTTTATATAAGATAACATAATAATGTCACCTAACATTCTGTAGTGACATACATTTTATTACACAAACTTATTCATAATCAATAGAAAAAGTAATGTACAGTATTTTACATAATTTGAACTTTTCTTTTCTTAGGAATATATTTCGCAGAATAAAACTTGTCATTGCGGGATCTTAGGAAATGATTAAACATGATCTTATAAGTTGGTTTTTAAAATTTTATTCTATTAAAAAAATCATAATAGGAAAATTAAAATCCTGATTTAAGTGTATTAACAGAAAATCCATTAATATGCTTTGAAAATTAATAGACTTTTTTTNAAATTAAAATTTATTATTTTTATTTAAAAATTAATAAAATTTTTTTTTTTTTTTTGCAATGAATAAATCTACTACAATTTTGCGTTACGGTAATTCTTTACATTAAAAATGTTTGATAATGAGAAAAATACATTAACTATTACTTCCTAAATTATTAAAAGTGAATAATTTTTTTATAAAAGAAGGTAAATTCTTTATTATGCTTGATTAGGCTTCTACTATGTTTTATTATTATTATTAATTGCACTGAATCTTACTACTCATTTGGGATACACGCACTTACGCTAATGTGTAATGGTAGGGTGATTGTGAGATGAAATGGATGACCTACAGTTTAACGTGGAAT
>CABEEJ010002321.1:83929-105689 GCA_901482245.1 Timema douglasi | reverse complement strand
ATATATATATATATATATATATATATCACAGCAATCTTCGAGACCTTTCACAAGACGAACCAAAAGAAAAAGAGAGATGGAGAACTAGAAAGAAACCAAGTTAAAATGTTGGCAGGCAAGAGTTTAGTTAGAACATTACCAGCTCACGCGAAAAAAAAAAGTAAAAAATATTGCGTTGAACCGGCCTAGCCGAGCAGTTTCAACAGAAGACAAACATACGACTCTAAAGAAGGCTTTTTTTTCCCCTCTAGAGAAACGCGACGAGATAAATCCAGAAGGAAAAGAAAGGAACTGAATGGTATTAAAAACAACCAAATAACGCATGTTTGGGACTTGTGTCGGTGTGCAAGTGGTTTGTATGTCTTATCTGCCTGATGAGTGTAATGGAGTTTTTCTTTACAATCTGCCCTTTTTATTCCTCGCAAATGTGGGTTATTTTCCTCTGAGTTTGACCTTAACTCATCCTTGTACCGTTATAGTAAGACGCGGTGCACGGACTAATCGGATTGCAGGATAAGTCTGTTTACAGCAAGTGAATATATTCGTCGTACGGGATCAAACCAAGGTCTCCCGGATTCATGGCAAACCCTTGTAATCACTTAGGGAAGTGGTTCTTAACCTTTAATTGCCCTCGGCCCCCTAAATATCCTAAAATATTTTTGCGGCTTCCTAGTTTTTACTAACATATTAATCATTAAGATTTATTCTAAAATAGTGGCTTTATTTACTGATTATAACAAGCAAATAAAAAAAACTAAATGTATTTAATGGGAGCTCTGCTGTAGAACGCTTTCCACTAATTTGTCCATTCTTGTTTCGATTGTATTACTTAATTCTATTCGCATAGAGGAGTCGATTCGGAGTCGATTTTGCTGTTTCGTTTTGATATTCACCCTTGTGGAAAATCCCTTTTCACATAATAAGTAGAAACAAAGGGCAACAAATTTTGAATGGCGTTGGTAAACAGATGGGGATTATTTGTACTATCCGTGCTTCCCCTACACTACATTACCCAGGAAAATCGAGAGTCTACTGTACTTACATGCGTACGATCATCGAATTATTTCTTCCAAAACGTAAAATTTTAGATGATATACTTCAGTAGTAAACAAATAACATTTTAAAATTTGTTTCGAGGCCCCCCAAAAAACCTTTCACAACCATCCGATTAAGAATAGCTGACTTAGGGAACGAGTTTTATGGTAGAAAATATGATTTATTGTAGAGAAGGGACGCTCGGATACTCTAATATTTATGGTATTCGAGAGATTCGAGATTCGTAAAAATATCAAAAAGTATCTCGAATACATTTATGAAGACTTTGACTTTAAATAACAATAATTATTGTAACAATTGGTAAAAAGCATTAAATAGACTTGTGTAGTAGTTGGGAGGATAAAAAAAGATAAAGGACCAAATTGTATTAACATAATTAATTTTCTAATAAGTTTTTTGTTGTTTTTATATGACGTAAAAGACATGAAAAACAAATTAGCATTGGTCAAATGCACCAACCCTTAAAAAAAGTATATATTTTCACTATAACTAAAAATTGATCAGTTTTAAAGATTAAACATTGTATTCGAGATTGGAAAGAAAATTTAAGTCTCAAATTATAGAAATATGGGATCCGACCCATCTCAAATCAATTGATTTTCTTTTCCATTCCTATAATCCAAGCTTTAATATTTTGTAAACAGTTTTTTTTTAAACCACGTGTTTCAAATGTTGAATAATGGCATTTAAACAAGCAAATTATATCTTTTAACCTTTAGCTCAACGCCAATGCTCTAACACTTGTGATATCCAGGTTCATACCCTTTCCAGGGCAACCCAAACACCTCTCATCAGTTCAAGACGACATCTCTATTAGACATAAGAGAGGTAGAATTCAGAGAAGAATGTACCCTCATTTGAGAAAAGGAAGAGTGGTAAATCATTGAAGCGATCAAATGGCTGTGTTGGTTAAGATAGTGGATTAAGAATGATAAAAGTATAATTTAGAGGAAATGTACCCAAATTTACGAGAAAGTAAAGTGGAGTACCACATTAGGACTGGAAACCAAACATCAAAATATACACGTCTTCAGTTTTAAAACCATAAGGTGGGCTGGGCTGGAAGGGGACGCGAGAAAAGCTCAAACCTTTTTCACAACAAACATTTATTTTCGTTAAAATAAATAACACATTTATCAACAGTTCTTAAATATTTGTCACAAGCATAGTGAGTGATATTTGATGAGAAGCTTTTTAAATGAAGTTAATATTATTGTTATTTAAGACCACGTCTTACTACCCGTTCGGGTTATACGCTTTAAGTACTAATTACGCCAATGGATTAGGAATTGGGAAGGTTGAATTAGAGGAAGTTAACCAGCATTTGCGTGGAGGGAGAGTGGAAAACCATTTAGGAAAAACAACCCCCAGTTCACCCGCCCAAGATTCGAACCTTGATCTCCCCGTCCTCAGCAGTCGAGCTCAACACGACTAGCGCGTTAGCCAACTACGCCATCGAGGCGGGTGTGAAATTAAAAAGTTATCAACAAATTCCTAGACACCCTTGACAGATATTCAACAATTACTGTTGATACATCACCAGTGAAGAGAATTAAACTCTATCTCTACTGGAGCAATTTAATTAATTTTGACCAAAAAAATATTGATATAAGCACTACAAAAAAATACTGCCCTTAGCTCTCGATCCCTGCCACCCCACTTTAAGACTAAAAAATTAAATGTGGGGCCTATACAACCCATTGTAGGCGTGATAAGTAAAAATTCGGTATACTTACCTAACACGATTATACAGCACACGGCAAGTATTCAAACATGTACGTGACCAATTACGGTACTCCCAGTATTTGGGGCATAGCTGCCCATAAAAATAAATGTATCATTCATGATCGGATGTTATTTTATAATCACGAAGTACGCAAATTTCTAGAAAGGAAAAAAAAAATCGATCTGATCCGTGCAGAAAAAGTTCGTAATAATAGAGCTAAAGATATCGAGTACATTTACGGATATTTAAAGTCGTTGTTAAATAAAAGGGGGGGGGAGGGGTAACGTGTTTTAAAATAATGTGAAATCGCCAAGAACTATTTTTTACTTAAGCCGGGCGGTCGGATAACTGTTATAAATGTGATATAGCGTCTTCAATAATAGGTAAAGGGTAAAGAGAGATAAAGAAACAGACAGAGAGAATCTCTTCACCGCAAAGACCACTTATTTCACTTTCATAAGAAGTCTCCTGACCCTTCCCTTCAATCCGCTAACCCTTCACTTCTTTTACAAAACTTTTTTCTTACCCGTTCTAACTTTATATATATTCTATCCGTTTCCCTCCCTCAACTTTGAGTTTGTTAAAGAAGAGGGTTTAGGGGGTAGAGGGTCGACAAGTGAGAATCAACGAGGCGTAAAAATAGCCGGGGACAGAAAAGAGATACTCGATTTTTTTCCCCACCTTTTATCTATGTCAAAAAAAAATGAGAGTTGTTGCATGAAACTGGTGTTTTCTCATCCAACCTCCCCAATTCCTTTTCTATCTGTACGTTGACAGATGTCAACCCATGACATGGACCTGTCCTTCAAGGGACAAACTGTCAAATTTGGATTAGCGCGCGCGCGCACGCAACCTCTCAACGAACTAGCGAGGTGGGAAAAAATATTCTCGCTAAGTGGAAAAGCGAGACATCTCCGTTTAGTTTATCTTGCGGAGTTTTTTAGGCCGGCACCTCCCTTTTATGATTAGCTCTCAGGGCGATTATGACGAGTCGAGGGGGGGAGGGAGTTTCCCTAAAAATCAACTCGCTTGACAAGATGTTGCTGAACGATTGTGAATAGAAAAAAAAAATTTACGATGGAAAACTATTTAATTATTTCGGGAACTATTAAAAAGGAGACATGGTCTTATGTCATTTTTCTTCTTGGATTGAAAAAAATATATGTATATATTCACCTCGAAGATCATTTTGAAACACGTTAATAAAAGAGTTGAAAAATAATTGGTGAGTTTTTTTTGTTTTTTTTTCGGAGTCTTTTGTAAGCTTCTTGGATAAAGCTGTATTCTATTGTGAGAAAATAGGGGGTTATTCATTTCAATAGTGACCCTACTTTCAAGCTAGAACATAACTTTGAGATATTTGATTTATATTTGATTGTAGACTAACTTGAGATAAACGATTTTTAAAAATATGCCAAATAAAAGCACAGGGATTAGAAATAAAACATAATAAAAAATATATAAACTACTTTTTTCTCATTCCAGTCGTACATTCTAAATTTGGTACAATGACAAACTATGTACAGACCTTGAAAAGCAGGGTGCATTTTAGGTATTTCAACAATAATCACGAATGGGCGTAGAGGAAAAGTAACCATTTAGGGGAAACGTAACCATTTCGGGGAAAAACCATCCTGTGCAACCGAATGGGATTCGAACCCCATCATCGGCAGTCCAGTCTATCACGATTGTGACGTATTAAACCATTCGACCACTGAAGAGGATTTAAACTCAACATTGTACTAGTACTAGAGCACACACAAAAAATGACATATCCCCGAAATACGATTGATTTTGCCCTCTATTTTCTAAAGAAATGCATCGAATTTGAAAGCAGACACATTCTTCAGATGATTACCATTCAATCATAAGGACCTCCGCTTCAAAACAATCTAGGCCTACTGTCAAAATAATGATTGTCTTCAGGGGCGGCTTAAGGGCTGGGCGAACCGGGCGTCAGCTTAAAGGGGACGCCAAAGATACCTCCAACTTAACCTGAAGTAACCTGAGGGTGAAACACATCACGCCCAGGTTACGTAAAGTTGGGAGCTGTTAGGGTTATTTTAATAGTTTCTTACTATCCCCCGGTTATATAGGGGAGGCGCCCAAAATCAATCCCATACGGGCGCAAAATTTACCCTAGGCCATCCCTGGATGTTTAAATATGACTTTATTACATTTACAGTTTTCGTGCTAGTTCATTAGTTTCATTCTATTCTCCTATCACTTTCATTGTGTACACAACATTTAAGAAAATACAAACACATTTTTTACGGTCAACACTGAAAACATTTTACTAGGCTATTAGTTTTATTGATATTAGACGAAAATTGGACTGTAGATACATTGCTCCATTTAATAGATATACTTTACTGATACTGTCCAAAAACAACCATTTATGAACCCATTACTTTGGGGTATGTATTGTGTAAGATGTATACGTAGACTAACCACTTCGGTGGCCGCATGGTCTAATTCGCCACTCTCGCAGTAGACTAGACTGCCCATGACGGGGAGAAAGAGGTTTGGATCTCGGTCAGGCGTACTGAGAGTGCTTTTTCCTAAACGGTTTTCCACTCTCCCTCCACACACTTACTGTAAATATACATTAACCTTCCACATTCCTAAACCACTAGCGTAATTATTACATAAGCGTATAACCCAAACGGTTGGTAGGACGCTGTACTAAAAAAAAACTAAAAAAAACTGAGACTTATATATCCAAACGTAATTTATTGATTTTATAATGGTTGTCCCTCCAAAGATATAAAGGAAAACAAAAATATCTTAATTTTAGGCCCCTGTTGGTGTTAGAATTATGTAGGCCCTATCTTAGAGTCCTCAGGAGCACGTTTAGATCAAGTTGTATTAGTTTCTTTATCCTTAGAACGAGTAATAATAGACCACCTAGAGTTGATTCAAGGACTTACGAATCAAGTCCGGACTCTCTACTCAACCGAGCCAGCCTGACAAATGGAAACTGACATGGTTCACCTTCTGATCCTTGTCGTCTATTTATTAAGCTGAGAGAGATGACGCATCTAAAAGAAGCGACTCATTAGAGACGAGAGATAAGTGTCATAAAGCGATTAAAAAAAACCACGAAGGAAAATACCAGTTCGATGGATACGACAGGATTCTAGAAAAAAATTGTTTTTTAAAGCTGCCATAGCTTCCCCCCCCTCCCCCCCCCCCAATAGGCAAGCAAGTCCGACCCGACCGGTAAACCGCGCGCACCGAGGAATTTAAACAACCAACTCTTTCGTGAATATAAACCAATAAACCAGTCTGGGTAAACCAAAACAAAGCACTGAACAAACAAAAAGAACAAAAAAAGTAGCAAGAAATTGTTATTGCAGTAAATTATAGGTGACCCACGCTAGGGAAACTATCCCTACCCTTGAATTTGAGGCCATCTGGAGTAGTGCGGAGTCGGTGATTAACCGTGCACTCGATTGTAGGGGCATGATAGTGACCCTTATTATACTGGGTAAAGGGGGGAGTGGTTCAAGGGATCATGGGACACGGAGAGATGAGGAGGATTGATGTTCCATGTTCCTTGGCAAGTGCTATTGTTGTGGTTCACGGCCATTAAACATCATCCCGAACATCTGGGTTAAGGGGGAATGGGTGTCGGATTTGATAGCGTTATCGCTGGCGATTTAAAAAAAAAAATCAATCTTAGTAAAATTACGTGAATAAATTACATGTACCCGCTTCGGCGTTGGAATGGTCTTAAGTTAACGGTTCACAAACTGTGGTACTCGTACTACCATTGGTACGTACAACTATTTCCGGTGGTGCGCTGTGTGAAGCCAAGCAGTTAAAACAGTGGATGGAAGCCCTGAGGGGTGGTAAAATTTATTCAGGCTCAGACAGCCGGGCTGTTTGTGTTATTATATCCCTAGGTACCATTGAAAATGTTCCAAAATGGTAAGTATTCAGCATTATCTCGGTGGTACTCCAAATTACGGAAGTTGTTGGGATGGTACGCCTTTTAAAGAGCGTGGGAACCGCTGGTCTAAGCCAAGGCGTCACTCTCGCAATAGACTGGACTGCCGATGCCTGGGAGATCAGGGTTTCAACCCATGTCGGGTTTTAATAGGATTTTTTTTAGATAGTTTTCCGCTCTCCCTCCACGCAAATCCGAGTAAACTTCCTATATCTCCAAGCTTCCTCATCCTTGACAGATTAGCATAGTTAGTATATATGCTTTCAACGCGAACGGGTAGTAAGACGCAGTGACAGAAAAAAAATACACATGTGAAACTTTGCAAACTATGTGAACGCGGACTAAACTAATCTTAATCCGGTGTGCCAGGGCCGGATAGGTCAAGTTTCGAATCCCGGCCAGGGAGTATTTCCTAAATGGTTTCCCACTTTCTATCTATGCAAATTCGGCTACGTTTGCCTTTAAGGTCTACCCTACCTTCTTTATCTCTACCCTATTGGTGTAAGTTTGCGGATAGCCTTATTGGTAGGGGTGAGTGGTGTTGGGGATGAACAAAAATGTTATTAGTGATAATATGAATGTTTAGAATTAATTTAAAATTCTGCGACATACTCCTTACCGATAGTGCTTTATGGACCTCAATACCACAACTCATTGTAATGTGTTCTAATTTCACAATTCAATATTATATAACACTAGATGAAGTAACCGGCGCTACTCGGGAGAGATGTTTTTAGTTAATGACTGTACGTGGAAGGCAAATTTAAAGAGTACTTTTTAGCACTGCGTCTTACTACCCGATCGGTTTATACGCTTATGTACTAATTAGCTTACGCTAGTGTGCTGGGAATGAGGAAGGTTCTATTTAGAGGAATTGTAGCCGCATTTGAGTGGCGTGAGAGTGAAAACTATTCAGTAAAAAAACCCTCAGTACACCCGACTGGGATGGAACCCCGATCTTGCAGTCATTGCCAGCCAAGTAGGTAGTTTGAAATTTAGTGTTGCTCGTTTCCTTTTTGCTTCAGACCCAGTTTTTAATTAATTTAAATAAATATAATCCTAATTTTAAAATTCTTGCTTCGAGGTGCACACGTTCGTGCACTAGGACTATTAAAATTTAAAATTTCGCACATCTGCGTGCGGTAGATATTGCGCAATACCCATGAAAAATATACAGACTCTTAATTTATTAAGGCCATTCGACCATCAAAATACAATTGCATAATTTTAACTATTATAATTATTTAATTGTGTACACTTTATTTCAATGTCTAGTTATACTAAATATTTTCAGCCCCACACTTTGTCTTAGCAATGGCACATGAAAATCAAAACAAACCCCTTTGACCCCTTTTAACTCGTGAACTGTAGGCTCCTTTCACACGTTCCGATTTTCAGTCTGCCGATATTGATCGATCGGCCGGAAAATAGTCGACCAGCGAACGGGTAGCAGTCGGATTGAACCACGACTTCTGCCCGATGTCGGCCGGGCGCCACAGGGCAGTCGCTCATGGATTGGGCATGTTTACACAGGACGGTATTTAGTCGTCCGATACCCTCCTGGGCGAACACACGTGCTGTGCGGTTGGCTGTCGAGCTGCATAATTATAAAACTGAGTGATATTGATGTCGATACTGAATTAGGGATTTGAATCACGGCCTGTGTTGTGGGAAAAAACTTTAGAAAGTTATAAGGACAGGAACAAGACAAAAAAAAATGCGTGGAGAGAAGTTTGTGTATTCTATTATTCCGTCTTATTTATCCATTATTATTATTATTATTATTATTATTATTATTATTATTATTATTATTAGCACCACGTCTTACAACCCGTTCGGGTTATACGCACTTACGCTAATGTGTAATGGTAGGGTGATTGTGAGATGAAATGGAGGACCTACAGTTTAACGTGGAATCCGAACCACGGTGGAGGCCTGGCATTCCGCACATTCACAATATGTCTTGTCAGAGGTGAAGGAAGGATTTGGTAATCAGATAAATCTGTGCCGGGACCGAGGATTGAGCCCCGTACCCCCCAGCCCAGAAGTCTGACATCTTACCCCTAGACCACCAGGTCACCCCTTATTTATCCAGAAAATTTAATTTACCTAGGAATTTGATTATTAGTTTTTGAGAGTTAGAACTTGCTTGGGGAGAATGATAAAATATATTAGGCGTAGAGAAGATGAACGAGTGAAGTTTAGTGCACCAGCTTTTACTAAAATACTTGCCGTCTGGCAAGAATCGGAGTAAAGTCTGTTAATTATCTTTACTTAGTTGTCGGACGATTTGCTGTCGGATAATATCTGCCAACCGAAAATAGGAATGTGTTAAAGGAGGCTAATGACCTGGAATTCCTGAATCCCCATTAATTATATTATTAATTATTATTATTATTACACTTGCTAAAATTGTGCAATTAAACGTTGATAGTTGAAATACCTTAATATAGATAAACCTACAATTAGAACTTGATCTAAATTGACTCCTGATAAGGTAGAAATGACTAAGGTACCCAATTCTGACACCGAATACGGATTTTAAAAAACATATGTTTTGTGTATGTCATAGTACTAACATAATATTGAGTGATATGTATTAGGTTATGTTGGTTTGTAAGGGGTGTGTTAATATATATATATATATATAGTTCTACCATATATATCATGATTTAAGCCTGATGGTAGTTTAAAAATCATAGCCGCGGTTTTAATGAGTATGTGGAACTAAATATTGGGCACACAAACACAAGCTAAGAGGGGGGCCTCATGGTTAACTCAAAACTTGCTTCACTATTACAAGATCGCTCTGTTTTATTGTCGGTCTTGATATAGTCCCGTAGGTGACCTGGCGGTCTAAGGGTAAGGTGTCAGACTTCTATGCTGGCGGCCGGGGTTCAATCCTCGGTCCCGGCACAAATTTATCTGAATACCAAATCCTTCCTTCACCTCTGACAAGACATCTTGTGAATGTGGGGAATGCCAGGCCTCCACCGTGGTTCGGATTCCACGTTAAACTGTAGGTCCTCCATTTCATCTCACAATCACCCTACCATTACACATTAGCGTAAGTGCGTATAACCCGAACGGGTAGCAAGACACGGTGCTAATAATAATAATAATAATAATAATAATAATAATAATTATTATTATTATTATTATAATATAGTCTCTCCACGACGCCTTGACCCTTTTATGTGTCAGTCAAATTACCACCACGACGCCTTGACCCTGTTTTATGAAAAATATTAAATATCCCTCTATTTAAATTAGTTCTAATAAAGTACAGCGGTCCAGTTATTTCCTCACACTCAAATATCTACTACAGCTCTATGTGATTGAATCTGTCGCCAACGCCGGGTCTGTTGTAGACCAGATATGTTAGACTTCAATACTGTTATCACTGTCTATACGGACACATCCTCCCCTTTACCTTAGGATGTTAATGTTCTAAATATTTTACCGAACATTTCCATCTCCAATATTGCCATTAATTGTTTGGATTTTACTTTCAATAAATCGTCAGTAAGCTAATTTAAGGTCCGCTTTGTCATTTGATAACAATTTTTTCTCCACCCTTACCCCACTCGTCCAAAAACTCACCATTTGAGATTTTAACGTAAAGATGTAATATTCTCTAGGTAGGCCTACCACCTTCCCCATCCTAGCCCCCTCGCCTACTTGGTAGGTCGCAAGTCGCCAATGCTGAAAATTGTACTGATAAATGTTTATCTTTATTTGCATTTTGGGTCACAAGTCTGACTCTAGTATTCACTCTTAGTGTGATTGAATTGATCTAAAATTGAAAATGGCATTTTTAGTTTACAGGCTCTTAAACTGTGGATCACGACGCCTCCAGTGGTCTTCAAAATGTTTCTGGGGGTCGCAGCAAACATTGACAAACGTGAGTTGGTTACATATTTACTTACTATAGAATAATTAAAATTATAGCACACTATTCTAAATTTGTTTAATTAATTGCAGAAATTTTAGTAATTACACTGTTATACACAATTTTTGTTTCCTGATGTATGATACATGACTTCGAAGTGTTTTGCTATCACTCACAGAGTTTTAAAAAAAATCTGAAAACCGTGTTTAATAATGTATATCACAAGCGTTTAAAGCTATTGTCTTATTTATTTATAATTTTATTTGAATTCTCTATTATTTGATTTATAATTTTTCTAAACTAAATTAAAACATAAAATATAATACTTCATTGCTATTTTTTTAAATGTATTTTCATGTCAAAGAACAGAAAATATATATTTATTTTATAGATCTAGGGATGATGTATTTAGGTAGTGAGTCAAAAGTTATTTTAGAGAAACTGAGCAGGAAGCCAATGGTCTTAAACATATCCAAACAAGTAACTTTACAACTGATTCAGTGAAGTGTTCATTAGTAATATTAAACTGATTATACAACATGCAACTTAATGTCAAGAGTTGGAAAACCTTTGTCATTGCCTTTTTCCCTCGGCCTTTGCAATAAAAATATTTCCTAAAATTGCTTAATGCCTTTAACTGCTGTGCCCATCCACCAACTTTTAGTAGCCTTAATAAAAATTTTTTAGACAGTTCACTATGCCTCGAAAGTGTGAAAATGCTGTAGATAGTTTTTATTAAGTGTGTGGTGGCTATACTATAAAATCTAATCGCAAGACTATAACACCATTGATTAAGAAAGTATATGAACTCTACTTTGGGTGCTAACTTTTAAAATAGGTGACCAGGATAAACCTTGGGCTCCTCACATTGTATGTAGCAACGTGCAGTGTATTTGAGAGGATGGTTGAAATTCTCGGAAGTCTATGCCATTTGCTGTCCCAATGGTCTGGCGAGAACAAAAAAGATAATTTGACAGACTGTTACTTCCGTTTGACTAAGATATTTGTAATTTACTTTAAATATAAACATAGTAAACAATATTCATCATTGCCTTCCACCATCAGACCAGTGTTTCACAGTCAAGACCTGCCAGTTCCTAGACCACTTGAAACATGCTCCATTGTTGATGACAACAATGGAGACGAACCGATCTCTATGGAACAGGACATAAACGACCCGGACTTTCGGCCGTCTACATCAAATGAATCACATCTTATCTCACAGGGTGAACTCAACGACTTAGTAAAGGACTTGAACTTATCTAAGAGTCAAGCTTAATTGTTGGGATCACGATTGCAAGGCTGGAGCTTGCTACAGAAGAAAACCAATATTTCTCTATCGGCAAACAAATATCGCTCAGTATTTTGGTTTACTGTACAGATATTGATATAATCATGGCTGCAGTAGGACAAGATCACAATATAAATGAGTAGCGACTTTTCATTGATTCATCAAAACATGTTTAAAAGCAGTTCTTCTTCACATGGTAACATACATAGCTCCATATCAATTGCTTATGCATTGCACACGAAGGAAACTTATGAAAACACGAAAAACTTACTTGACAAAATAAACTAAAACAAACACTCTGTTGGAACATATGTGGTGACTTAGTTATAGCAATCTTGTTAGGCATGCAATTAGGATACACAAACTATTGCTTCTTTAGTTGTGAATAGGATAGACGAGCCAAGGGCAAGCACTACTCAGTGAAATATTGTAATAAATGTCAGGAACTGACCCCAGGGGAAAAAAACATGTTCGACACCATCCTTTAGTTGATGCCACAAAAATAATATTACCACCACTTCATATAAAACTTGGTTTAGTAAAAAAACTTTGTCAAAGCCATGAAGAATGGTCCTTTTTTTTTATATCTGCGGCAAAAATTCCCTCGTTTGAGCGAGGCAAAGATAAGAGGGGATTTTTGTTGGTCCACAGATAAGGAAACTTACTACAGATAAAACTTTTGATTATAATCTGAATGAAGTTGAACTAGCAGCTTGGACAGCATTCAAAGATGTAGCCAGCATTTTTTTGGGAAACATTAAATCAGACAACTACCAGGAAATTGTGAGGAAAATGATTCACTCATATGAAACAATGGGATGCAACATGTCACTTAAGATTCACTTTTTACACTCGCATTGGGATTTTTTTCCGAAAAAATCTTGGTGAAATTAGTAACTAAGATGAAGAGCGTTTTCACCAAGACATTGGTGTTATGGAAAAGCGGTACCAGGGAAAGTGGAGTGTTAACATGCTGGCAGATTACTGCTGAAGTATTGTCAGGGAGATGCCTGAGGCTATTTACAAACGGAAGTCATCGGTTGAATAAAAAAAATAAGTTAATAATTATTATAAAGCAATATTTGGTTCATCTGTAAATAAAATATAAGTTTTTTGAATTAGGTATTTATTTCTAACTGAGGGTGATAAAAATATTCTGAAGACATATCTGTAAACAACATAAAAACAGATTTCAAAATAACTAATCACACATAAGGAAACAATTTTTTTTATAAAAAATTGTATTTCAATGTTATTTGTGTAGTTATCTAACTATATTAATTAACTAAAGGTGTGTATTAGTTATATAATATAACTACATTGTCTCTCTAATACAACTACATTGTCTATCTAATACAACTACCTTGTCTATCTAATACAACTACATTGTCTATCTAATACAACTACATTGTCTATCTAATACAACTACATTGTCTATCTAATACAACTACATTGTCTATCTAATATAGCTACATTGTCTATCTAATACAACTACATTGTCTATCTAATACAACTACATTGGCTATCTAATACAACTACATTGTCTATCTAATACAACTACATTGGCTATCTAATATAAATGCATATAGGCATTGAAATAAATATGTTCACTATTTCTATTTATCACTCGATCTAAAACTGCTCCAAAACTAGAGTATAAAATAACTCAACTTAATTTAATCATTACTGTTCGGGTTCACTAATAATTATATCCTATGAAAAGGGGTCACACACAAAAAAGTTTGAATCCAAGCAACATCATCAATCTCGTTAATAGTGTGTCAACCATCTGTTTGCACAAATAAAAACTGACAAATTACATAATAAGTATTTTCTTTATAATGCATAATGTAGTTTTTACTTCTTTTTTACATTCACTACTATTTCTAGACTGTGGCCTGGGATTTTTTTTATTCAAGTCATATATATTTTCCACTCTTGGCTTGCTAGGCCTGTCGTAGCTTCATATGCCGTATAGTATAATTTATGACTAGGACAGGCACAACATCCAATCCCCGCCCGTTAATTCATCACTGTGTAAGGGTAGACCCATATTTCACCAATGATTAATTTTCCAGCCATGCCAGAAATCGAACCCGGGACCCATAGCTAAGTAGACAGACACGCTACCGACTGTAAACATATTTTTTTGCGGGAGAATATAAAAATAAAAGCTATTGTACATTGAACTTAATTATATAGGGCCCACGTATGGGTGACATTTTGTTGAAGAAAATAGAACCACCATATTATAAAACTTGGTAAGTGGATCAAGATATATATTTGGATATACACCCGAATTTAAGTGAGTCGTAAGCCAAATAAGTTTGGGAATATCTGACTTAGAAGCTACGTCATAGTGGAATCAAGCTAGATAATGGTAAACGGAGTGTAAAGTCAAATTTTCTAAACTAAATCTGACAAGTTTCTAGATCTACATTCATGTGTTCATACGTAAAGTCATGGGATCTTCAACCGTCACCTTGGATATATTAATCAATGTATATTAAATTACACTAAATAATACAGTAAAATGTTATCAATGTTTGTTATGAGAAAAAGTTAGTATTTTCTAATTGACCTTTCATATGAACATTGGCCTGTACTAGTAGTCCAACACTACACGTGACACACATGTCGTTAAGTGCCTGGTGGTTTGTCCGTAACGGTCGACGCTACTGTGACGTGGCATGACAAATGAGCACACACACACGCAATTTGCATTCTAAGGGTACAGACCTACTCGGAAGGAGGCTAATTTTATTTTATAGCAATTTAAAAATAATAAAAGACAACACACAACACATGGAAGGCTGTCTTTCATTCAAGTATAATAGGACAAATAGCAAAGCAAACTATGCTTAGACACATTAATTTATATCTTTGTTAAGAATAATTTTAAACTAAGATGGTGGCATTTTTTTCCCTATTCACTTCTTCCTTCTCTTCTTATTTACAGTTAATTTAGTATCAATATTTCTTCAAATTTACAGGGAATTTAGTTTCGATATTTCCTCGAGGCTAGTTAGCTTTGTACACTCAGATTGCTGTCGTACCCTGACGGATTAAACTACTGCTTTATCAATTTTCTCTTTTCTTTTTTTTAGCACCGCGTCTTTCTAACCGTTCGGATTGTACACCTATATTAAGATTAAATAAGTTTTAAAAAAATTCAATAACTAGCATATAATTAACAAAGTTAAGACTCGTCTCGGTGCTCAAATGGTCTAAGACTTAATTTTAACAATAAACTGGACTGCCGATGACGGAGAGATCGGGGTTCTAATGCCGGTCGGGTGTATTAAGGGCGATTTTCCCTAAATGCGGGTACATTTACTCTCAATTCAACCGTTCTCGTACCTAACACACTCACGTAATTATTACATGTGTATATAACCTGAACGGTTAGTAAGACTAAAAAAAAAATTTAAAAATTGCTATAAAACAAATTTAACAATTTTTTTAAATTTATTTTCATTTGATTAAAAATCCATTTAAAGTTAAATTTTTGTAGTAGTTTTTTAAATACAAAACAATGAAGACAATAATTAGGAAGACCCTAAGCAATTGTTTATTTTTGAACAAAAGTTTGTTAATTCAGAGATGACTAATGCTTTCATGACAACAAGAAATGTCAAAAACAATGTTCGCTTGTACATATTTAAGGGGTCCGTCTCGGTAAGCGAGAAATTGCCACGCAGACTTTCAGCTCTAACGCGATATTTAATTAAATGATGCGTTATTTCGAAATAATGTTCAGCCCCCCCTCCTCCCAAAAGTCTAAGATTCCAACAGGGCTCAATTTTCTTTAACAACCGTATAGTTTGGGTTTTAATAATTTTAGAAATTTGTGTGAAAATGTAACATTAGTTCATTTTTACAACTATTTTAGCATATAAGACTAGGATTGAAGAAAAAGTACTCTAGATTTAGCCTCCCTTTAACAAATAGTCATTTTTTGATAAACCTAAGAAAGAAAATTTAAAGATATAAGATTCGTAGAGAGCTTTCCTCTTTACGGTGAGACAATACGTTTCGTAGTTTTCTTTTATATCTTTCTTATTGACTGAAATAGTATTGTAGGTGAAGGGCGAAAGAGAGTATAAGCTTTAAAGTAGAGAAGTAGTTCCAGAAAACGACTCAGCCCATTGTATTTTAATCTGTGTGGCCTGACTGTGATTGATATTTTCTCGCTGACCTAGGAGACCGCCTAAAGTGCTTCCCGGACCCCGAAGACGTGCGCTAGTCCCGAAGAGTGGCGACAGAATGCGCGCCTAGACACGGGTTCGCAGTGAATCATGAGACAGGTGAGCCACGAAGCGCACAGCGCATGCGCGAATTGGCGTCGTGCCGCGTACAACAGACGGACCGATAGTAAGTTGATGGAGTTATATTCTTTATTTTTCACCGCGTTTTATAAGCCCTACCCGTTAGAGCTATACGCAAAGGATACTTTGGAATACATTTCGTGTATAGTTGACATTTTGAGGGAATTGAAACAACAAATATCCTCCAAGGACTAATTTTTTTTAAGGGAACTCCACTAGAAAATTTTACTATACCTTTAGCCATCAAATTACAGGGGGCCAGAACCCCCCTTTTTACACCCCGGTATTCCCCACCTTACACCAATCACATTTTTTAACACTCAAGACGTGTATAGTAATTACATGGTGTAAGGCGTTGCTCCCGCGAAAAACTGGATGACCTTTTACGGGGAGGTCAGAGCTCAATTCCCGATCGGGTGAAACTAAGTTGTGTTTTTCCCGAATGGTTTTCTACTCTCACCTTTCAAGCAAAAGCGGGTGTACTTAGTGTAGATTCAACCTTCCTCATCCCTAGCACCTTAGCGTAATTAGTGCCTATGAGTCTAGCCCGAACGGCTAGTAAGATGTGGTGTTATATAAAATATGTTGAAAACACCTTAAGTTCAAAAGTCCTGGTCATATAATAAAACAACCTTATTTAGCAATCTTTAAGATGAAATCTTTCAAAAAGTTTTCTGACGTGAATAAGCTTCTCAAGCTGAAAAGACAACGGAGCGAGGGGAAGTTTCATATAATGGTCGGTGAGAAAAGTGCTACGAACAATAAATGAACACAATAAAAACACACATTTTTGTAGAATTTTTAAGGTAAGATAATGCATCAAGAACAATTTTGTTAAGTTCAATTTTCATAAGAGGAGCCAAATCGGACAGCTAGAAATGTTATTGGATCTATCTTCACGTATTAAAACGACAAGTCACGTGATATACAGATGCCACTTTTGATATATATTAGGGATAAAATATCTATAAAATAACAATAATAAATCTCTTTTGTTTTTTTAGCAACGCGTCTTAGCATCCGTTTGGGTTGTACGCATATGTACTATATTACTTTAATGCGTTACGGATGAGGATGGTTAAATTTATAGAGGAAGTGTACCTGCATTTGCGTGGAGCGAGAGTGTAAAACCAAAGAAAGTCCCCTTCCCCCACAATAGGCTACACCAGACCTGGATTATAACGCCAATCTCAGAGTTATCGGCAGGCGAGTCCAACACTAGTGAAGCCGCGGAACAGGGGTTCACAACCTTTTAGCACCCGAGGGTCACGTTCACTTTATTTGATCAATGACGGGCAGTTAGGTGATCCCCTTCCCAAACTTCACCAACAGTACTTCTAACTTTACTCCCTTATCTAGATTTTATGATTTTAAATAATGTTTGAAAAATATAGGCCTACTTATAAGCCATTAAAAACTTACACAGATACTCATCTCTTAGTAGCTATTGATTAAAAAAACATAAATCTAACAAGTTTACGGTCACAGAAGAAATAGCTATTAAATTCCACAGTCAAAATTTTGGTTTGTACAGAACCATTTTTAAAAAACCAACACAGAATTGCACTAAAATTATTTATTTGAAAGAACGCACATGCTAACAAAAGATAAAACATTATTATTATTATTATTATTATTATTATTACCACCCGTTCAGGTTATATGCACTTAGGCTAATATGTAATGGTAGGGTGATTGTGAGATTAAATGTATTACCTACTGTTTAACGTTGGATCCGAACCACGGTGGTGGCATGGCATTCCACACATTCACAAGTTGCAACTAATACACGTCTTGTCAGAGCTCAAGGTAAGGTTTGGCAATCATATAAATCTGTGTTGTGGCCGAGGAGTGAACCCCGGACTCCCAACACAGAAGTCTAACACCTTACCCCTAGACAGCCAGGTCATCTAGAAAACATCAATAAACCGCCAATTCTGTTTACTTATAGAAGTAATAAGACTTGGCACAGTTTTTTATTAGTCCATCAATCATCGAGTTCAATGTTGGGCACAGCAATTCACAAGTTTTCCTCCAGATAGGCATGACATATACGGGAATGACTTATTGATTTGATCCTATGTATTTATCAAATAAAACGAATGTTCACCTAAGTAGGTGCTTCCAAAAAGTGATGTTTTTAGAGCTTGATTGTTCAATGCTTCCATTTCCTTGGTAAGCATTTTTTTAAATAAAAATACACTAAAGAAAATTTTACCTTTATTTCACAGTTAACATTTAAGATTAATTAGCTCCATCTTGAAATAAAGTAATGCCAAGCCAGAAGATTTGATATTGTGGGTGGATTAACGAACATAATTTTAAATTATTCCGACCTCTCGCATAAAGTGAGGTCGCAGGGCCACGTGCAGCCCGCGGGTTTAGCAGACCTACTTTAGATCATCCGTTCACCGACGCGGCTTAAAATGTTTTCAATTTTGTTCGAAATGTTTATATATATATGTTATAGAAATACACCTTCTACGAAAATTGGACTGTATCCTTTAAGCAGATGGCATTATCAAATGCTAAATTCTTTACAAAGCATATTTATAATGAAAACAAATAAGGAGACATTCTCGAACATTTCAGGCTATGATATCATAAATTTCAACCACCCACTTCCGTAAACACACATAATTTTTTTTTTATCAGACCACGAAATATGAAACGGCCCTTGAATCTTTTAGCGCCTCTCTCGCCCGTAAGTTCCAAAGACGTGCTTGTTTGATGTTTTTAAGTAAAAGCTGCGACGACGACGTGATGAACTGTGATGGGTTATGGCACGATGTCCCCATTAACGAGTCGTTGACCGCTCGACCGGGCCCGATCAAATCCGCTCCACACCCGCCCACGAGGGAGAGTCGGACACACGCTTGCCAAGGTCTGTCTAGCATCAGGTCAGGTCACTAGGCTCGGACAAGGTCTGTCTAGCGTGAGGTAAAATCACTGGGCTCGGACAAGGTTAGTCTAGCACGAGGTCAGGTTACTAGGCTCGGACAAGGTCTGTCTAGCATCAGGTCAGGTCACTGGGCTTGGACAAGGTCTGTCTAGCGTAAGGTCAAATCAATGGGCTCGGACAAGGTTTGTCTAGCACAAGGTCAGGTTAATAGGCTCGGACAAGGTTTGTTTAGCACGAGGTCAGATTACTAGGCTCGGACAAGGTCTGTCTAGCGTAAGGTCAAATCACTGGACTCGGACAAGGTCTGTCTAGCATGAGGTCAGGTTACTAGGCTCGGACAAGGTCTGTCTAGTACGATGTCAGGTTACTGGGCTAGGGCAAGGTCTGTCTAGCATCAGGTCAGGTCACTAGGCTCGGACAAGGTTTGTCTAGCACGAGGTCAGGTTACTAGGCTCGGACAAGGCCTGTCTAGCGTGAGGTAAAATCACTGGGCTAGGGCAAGGTCTCTCTGGCATCAGGTTAGTATACTAGGCTCAGACAAGGTCTGTCTAGCGTGAGGTAAAATCACTGGGCTCGGACAAGGTCTCTCTGGCATCAGGTTAGTATACTAGGCTCGGACAAGGTCTGTCTAGCACGAGGTCAGGCTACTAGGCTAAGACAAGGTCTGTAGGCTATATCGTAAGATCAGGTCACTGGGCTCGAACAAGGTCTGTTTGGCATAAGGTCAGGTCACTGGACTTGGTACAGTTAAGCCTTATTTTTCTGTTGTTATTTGAAGAACGTAGAGCCCCAAATCTCGATAAGTTTTCTTGTTAAAGCGTGATCTTGTCTATTATCCCGATTAATCGGCCGGTCAGATGTGAGCTCCTTCTGGCCACAGCAGTTTTGGTTAATATTCCATGCCTCTCGGAAGGTGACGAATGTTTGCTCGTCTGCCCCTCCCCCCTCTTATATCTTCCCCTCCTGTGCCTCCGTCGACGAAACGTAGAGACCCGGAGGTCGATCTCCACCATCAGGACCGCATTTAGACAGCCACGCCACCGGTTTTTCTAAACTTAGAGTGAGGGCTTTTATTCCTTGACAAACCTCAAAGTCTCCACTCGTGACAGGAAGCCTAGAAGTTGTCGCCGACGTGACACTACATTTCCATCAAAATATGGGGTTTCATCAATCGCTAGGTCCCCTCCCCCCTTCCCCTTCGTTGCCTAACACCTGACATCAACAAAGTGTTTGACTTGCTTCCAAATCGTGTGTTTTTACACTACCCACCATTTTAATGATAGAAGCCGATGGTGGTGGTGGTGGATATTTTCATTTCAGATGACGAAAATATAAGAGAGAGGACAAATATTCTACTTGAGGATCTATAAATGTTAGAGAGACACTTCAAATTAATCAGACACTCTTCTCATCTAAATTGCACCGTCTGTGATGTGAACTTTTGACCGGCTTTTAGTAGCAGTGGCCAACTTTTGTTGAGTCAACAAGTCAATTCCTTTCAGGTAAATTGTTTTTGTTTGATTCTTTTATTTATTATTTATTTGAGATATTTAACGTGCACGTTCTGAGCCGATTAATTATATCAGCATACGAGAATTTCTATGAGCAAAAGCGAAAGGACCTACCAATTTTGCCGGGAAAGGTATGTTCACATACCTTTATGTCCGTGCTACAATCGACATGGGACCAGCAGCTTTACTTCCCCTCCGAAGGAAATTGTGCTGCAGATTTTTATCACTCAATAAAATTTGATTTGTTCTCTTGTCATCGCGTCTTACTACCTGTTCGGGTTGAATGAATATTTATTAACTACGCAACTGTTTTAGGGATGAGTAAGGTACATTTTAAATGAATTGTACCCGCATTAACCATGAAGGAAGAGTGGAAAGCCATTTAGGGGAAACCACCCTCAGTAGGCCTACGTCCGACCAGGATACGAACATTGATCTTCCCATAATCAGCAAACAAGTATTTTTTCAAGAGTGGCACATTAGACCGGGTATGTTAAACTTGTGGACCGCGGACCACATGTGGCCCAACCAACACACATTGCAGCCCGATGTATCTTGTTATAAACATTGTAGAACTACACAAGTTGAGATTATGACATTTGAATAGCTGCCATTATTAGTCAATATTGGGAAATCCATCAAATTAAGGTGTTTTTTTTTTTAAAAGCAAAGTTTCTTACTACCCGTTTAGGTTATACGCTTATGTGCATTACGCTTATGTGCATTACGCTAATGGTTTTAGGAGTTAGGAAAGTTATATTAATAAAAAAGTGTACCAGCATTTACGTGGAGGAAGAGTGTAAAACCACCCTCAGTACACCAGACCGAGATTCGAACCTCGATCTCCCCGTCATCGGCAGTCTAGTCTGCTTCAAGAGTAGCGAGTATACCACGAGAACACTGAACAGCAGGAATCAATTCATTAAAAATTGTAAGTTTGCAAACCAAACATGTTCAATGTTTGTCAGAACACAAGTGTGTGAACAGTTGGTTTTTTAACAGTAACAACTTCACATGATTTAAAGTCTAACACACACACTAACCTCATGCAAAAAGAGTTTAAAATTTTTGGACAAAAAGAGAGAGGGGGGGGGGGGGGTAA
>CABEEJ010002321.1:39997-66240 GCA_901482245.1 Timema douglasi | reverse complement strand
GAAATGGAGGACCTACAGTTTAACGTGGAATCCGAACCACGGTGGAGGCCTGGCATTCCCCACATTCACAAGATGTCTTGTCAGAGGTGAAGGAAGGGTTTGGTAATCAGATAAATATGTGCCGGGACCGAGGATTGAACCCCGGCCGCCAGCACAGAAGGCTGACACCTTACCCCTAGACCACCAGGTCACCTACAAACATATTATTTGCGATTAAAATCGATAACATTTTTCTATGCCGTATTATTAGATTATCGTTATTTTATAGGTATTGATTATATATCGAAAGTGACAACTGCATATCACATGACTTGGCGTATGGATACGTGAAAGTAGATCTAGTAGTTTTTTTAACTGTCGTATAAGGCCGGAATGTTACAAGGTCATCCACAGTCCACAAAAAGCGTAATCAACCTTGGTCAGTGACACATGACGTTATTTCACAGATACAAACACCGTGCCAGTAGACACGTAGACAAAGGAATCGGTCTGATCTGGTTTGCAGATGACGGCAAGGTCAACGGTTCGAATCTAGGCAGGTGCACTGGGATGGGATGGATTTAAACTTGTGATTTATCTCGCCGTGTCTTTCCAATTTATTCTTGAGTTAAACCTCTGAACTTTTCCCCTTATATTAGGTCGTTTAGGTGGGATATAAAGAGACGAGATTTAAGACTTTTAAGTATTCTTGCAGTTTCGATGGCAAAACACATTTCTGTACAAAATAAATAACATATTTTTTCAGTATGCCTAGGTACGTTTAGTTAAAATCCAGTCAAATTCAGGGTTGCGCCACACTTGGAAAACTGGGTTAACTGGGAATATGAAGGGAATTTTTGGGGTGTGGGGAAAAAATAGGGAATTTCACGAAATGTTTAAAAAAAAACGGAATTTTTTGTGAGTTTGGGAAATTAAATGTGCAAGATTTGAAAAGTAGGCCTCTACTCAGAAAAATAACAAGACTAAGGTAATAAACACGCCCCCTTCCTCCCCTCCACCCAAACTTCACGTTTAAAAAATCCTCCTCTTTTCTATTTGAAAAATAATATTGGGTTGAGTAGAAGAAACTTCATACAGTTCATCTTAAAATCAAATGATCCTGTTCTAGACACTAATTTCCTGACATAATAAAAGTCATACTTATGAAAAACGAAATTTCCTTCTTCTATTGTATCTAATGTTACTGGAAAAAATGGAAATTCCTTCTTTTGTATTAAGAAAATAGTGGCAACCCTGACCAAACTAAGCTAAACATATCTGTTGAAGCTCTATTATATTTATTTTGTCCAGGGTTACTGACCACTAGACCAAAAGAAAAGCCGGTCATAACTTTATAATGTTTAACCTTAAACGTACTTAAAAAAAAGACCGGAATATAATTTTTTTTAGAATCATAATTATTGCCCCTAAGCCTGTAGGAATCAACACGTTCAAGCTAAAGTTGCTAATCAGAGAAAAGTGTCGAAACAAACTCTTAGTCCACGGAAACTTTGCTATTAATATATCTCAAAAGATGATAGGGAGTTTCCTTCATTACTTTGAAACACTAGGTCATAAATTGTGGCAACCATTTCCAAAGTGTTGTTAATTAAATTTTGATGAACGAGGTAAGGGTTGAGTGTGTAAAGAACGTCTTAAAAAAAACCGAAAATAGAGCAAAGAACACTGCATGGAGTTTCCTGATCCACAGCGGAAGTTGATTATCATTTTTTATTATAGAGAAGGGGTGTTTAGTCTTCGAATCAACTGATTTTATTGGTATGCGACTTACAAACTAAATTAATAGACAACGCCAAAGTTTCTTAGTTAACAATTCATCTCCGTGGAAAAAAAAAAAACCATTACAATTTCACAACTGATAAAACTCGGCCGTGACCGGAATCAAACTGGTACACTAGCAATTAAATTAGATGAATTTGGGTCAGCTTTCTACTATTTATTTCCAAAATGTATCGAAGTTAAGTTTTCCACCACATAGCCTACATGAGGCACAAGAACAACATTTTACTATATCATTATTCATTATTATTATTTTATAAGTAGCGGTGACCTGGCGGTCTAGGTGTAAGGTGTCAGACTTCTGTGCTGGCGGCCGGGGTTCAATCCTCAGTCCCAGCACAGATTTATCTGATTACCAATCTCTTCCTTCACCGGTGATAAGACATCTTGTGAATGTGGGGAATGCCAGGCCTCCACCGTGGTTCGGATTCCACTGTTAAACTGTAGGTCCTTCATTTCATCTCACAATCACGCTACCATTACACATTAGCGTAAGTGCGTATAACCCGAACGGGTAGTAATACGCGGTGATAATAATATTTTATATGTAGATCTATTGATAATATATATACATAGACAGCCGCGGATCATATGACTTGACGTATGAAGACGTGAAAGTAGATTTGGTAACTTTTTTTTAGTTGTCAGATCAAGAAAGTTCTTCACGGGATAATTGAACTGTACGTTCTTTATACATGCCATGTACCCTTCGTTCGCCCTTGAGGTAGCAAGCTAGCCTTCAATTGTTCCACTATGGCAGGAATCTGCAACTCGCGGTCCGCGGTAACATTTTTTTTGCGTCCCGCTGGCTCATGAAAAATATAAAATTATTTCAAGAGAAAAAATGACAAAATAAATATAGGCCTACCTATGTATATTTATATACGAGTGTACTAATAAAATAAATAAATATTTTATGTTATTTTATAACTGATTTTTGCTTTTTGCACGAAGAATTGTATTGTGTTTCAATACAAATATGTACTTTGAACCGGCAAATGACAGCTCTAGTAGAAAAGACAAATCGTGCTACTTCCTGCTATGAAAAATCTAAAAATAGGAAAAAACAACAAAGAACATATTTCACGAGAAATCCCAATCCCTAGTGTGAGTATAAGTGTATAAGAATGAGCTAATACGAGTATTACTCAATCCGAAAATTTTCTGTACAGTATTGCGGCCCGCGAGCCAACAAGATAAAGAAAATTTGGCCCTTGGGCATAAAAAGGTTAAAGATTCGTGAACCATGGTATAGCTAATAAGAGAGGGCCATAGCTGAGTGCACAATGCCAAGCCCAACAATTAGCTAACTGTTGAGTAAAAGAGGACATTTCAAAATCTAAATACATTTTATTGACTTCTTAATGACCAAACACATCATACAAAGAGTGAATTATAGCTAGTACAATATCTCACTAAAGTTTAAACCCTCTCGTTTCGATAGTCCATCTAAATATAGACTTACCGCCATCACGGAGATGGAAGATAATAGTTGTCAGGAATGACTCATGAACAACATTAATGCATTCATCAATGTCATTGGTCACAAAACCGTCATCAATATCACCTGTGTGTGTGTTGTTTTTTTTACTAAACATCAGCAACCTATCTTTAAAGTAAAGAACCAAACGCCGCCAAATAAGCACGCCAGTTTATCGACCATCGAGGCAATAAAGTGAAGCGGTAAGCAAGCCGAGCCTTGATGGAGCGAAGGCTGGGGAAAGGGGAAGGGGGGCGCTAATGTTCCTTCAGCAACCACCCCTGTGCGGCAATCATCCCCCGCCAGTTAGACGGACAGACAGCCATCAATCCGGTACCTCCACCCTCCCTCTGAACACGTCACCTTGCCGCCACTGATTGAACATAAATCTAGTGTCCTCCCCCCGACCCCTCTTTACATCGCATTGTCCTTGTGTTGGTGGCGTAAATCAAACCATGTGGGGGAGAGAGAGGGAAGGTGGAGCCCGTGAGAATACAGGACCCGCGCGAGCACCTGGTGGGTCATTGCCTCACCACAGGATCTATTAAACTGCCCTTGTTCACAATTACTTCAGTTAGACCTGCCGTGGTTCACAATTACTTCAGTTATACCTGCCGTGGTTCACTAATACTTTACAGGTTATACCTGCCGTGGTTCACTAATACTTCACAGGTTATAACTGCCGTGGTTCACTAATACTTCACAGGTTAGACCTGCCGTGGTTCACAACCACTTTACAGTTAGACATGTCATGGTTCACAACCACTTCGCAGTTAGACATGCCATTGTTCACAACCACCTCACAGTTAGACATGTCATGGTTCACAACCACTTCACAGTTAGACATGTCATGGTTTACAACCACTTAACAGTTAGACGTGTCATGGTTTACAACCACTTCACAGTTAGACGTGTCATGGTTTACAACCAATTCACAGTTAGACATGTCATGGTTTCCAACCACTTAACAGTTAGACGTGTCATGGTTTACAACCACTTCACAGTTAGACGTGTCATGGTTCACAACCACTTCACAGTTAGACATGTCATGATTCACAACCACTTCACAGTTATACATGTCATGGTTCACTGATACTTCACAGGTTATACCTGCCATGGTTCACAACCACTTCACAGTTAGACATGTCATGGTTCACAACCACTTCACAGTTAGACATGTCATGGTTCACAACCACTTCATAACCACTTCACAGTTAGACGTGTCATGGTTCACAACCACTTCACAGTTAGACATGTCATGATTCACCACTTCACAGTTAGACATGTCATGATTCACCACTTCACAGTTAGACATGTCATGATTCACAACCACTTCACAGTTAGACATGTCATGATTCACCACTTCACAGTTAGACATGTCATGGTTCACAACCACTTCACAGTTAGACATGTCAAGGTTCACAACCACTTCACAGTTAGACATGTCATGGTTCACAACCACTTCACAGTTAGACCTGCCGTAGTTCACTAATACTTCACAGGTTATACCTGCTATGGTTCACAACCACTTCACAGTTAGACATGTCATGGTTCACAACCACTTCACAGTTAGACATGTCATGGTTCACAACCACTTCACTTCACAACCACTTCACAGTTAGACATGTCAAGGTTCACAACCACTTCACAGTTAGACATATCATGGTTCACAACCACTTCACAGTTAAGGGCCCCACACACGGTCAGTTCGGACTGGAATACCATGTGTATGCAAGGAAGGTAGACTGATCAATTTGAACTGACGGACTGATGGTCTGATGACTTTCCATCAAACTGGACTGTGGACTGACCGTGTGTGTAGAGAGCGGGTGGGAGGTCATTCCAAGCGATCAGTCCATCAGTCTGCTGCCGAGTGTCTATAGAGATAGTTACTCCTTTTAGACCGTTTGATCACCGGGGCGGGTCAAGTTAATTGAAATGAGATCCCAGGACATGGCTGTATACGTAATAAAGTTAATCTACATCTTTAACTCAAAATTAAATGGTCCAGGTCAAGTCCGTGCGCAGGATTTTTGTAGGAGAGGGGAGGGGAGAGGGTGTCGATATTCATTATTAGGTATAGTTAACTGGTTAACAATACGTTAACCTAATATGTGATATAGTTATGGTGACACACAAAATATTATTGAGATGTTTCCTTAAGTATTTTTTTAATATTTGCATTTTACTGGGCACGATAAAAAATACAAGCATATACAAAAAAAATCACTCGCAGCACTAAACTATTCAACGCATCGATACCAACAACTTGTCCAAGATGTACATTAAACTTCAGGGAATAAATTATTAAGTAGAAGGTGACCTGGCGGTCTAGGGTAGGGGTAAGGTGCCCGACTTCTATGCTGGTGGCCGGGGTTCAATCCTCGGTCCCGGCACAGATTTATCTGAATGCCAAACCCTTCCTTCACCTCTGACAATACATCTTGTGAATGTGGGGAATGCCAGGCCTCCACCGAGGTTCAGATTCCACGTTAAACTGTAGGTCCTCCATTTCATCTCGCAATCATCCCTACCATTACACATTAGCGTAAGTGCGTATAACCCGAACGGGTAGTAAGACGCGGTGATAATAATAATAATAATAATATAGTAGAAATCTTAAGGTAGGGCCAGACTGGGCGAGCGAGCGACAAAAAAATAAAGTAGAACACAATGGTTGTCATGAGAGGTGGCCAGACTGGAGCGCGCGCGCGCTCGAGCCGGGACAGTCTAGTTTACAGGCGCTAGACAGTACAATTGTGTGTTGGTTCATTGAGTGCTAGGAAAACTTCTCAATTTTACATAATATTTGGCTTTTTTATAACTATCGATAGGTTTAGCACACTTGCTACGAACGGCCCAATTTAATTGGTAAACCAATAAACCATGTATAGCTTTTATATGTATATATATATATTCAAATATTTCAATATTATAATCAAAGTAGGCCTTTGCAAATAAGAATCGCCATTAACGCGGAGATAGGATGGGAAAACTACAACAATAAATCACTTGTCAAAAACCACCCTCAGTTCAATGAGCCAAGATTCGAACATTTGCCTTATTGTCAACAAATATTGAGAGCTATCTGCTAATCACGCGCTCGTTAGTCAGTTGGGCCGAACCTGTACAAATATCGCTTCACGATGGAATCTACTACTGTAACAGTTTTTGTTCTTGTCTCATTATAATATTGTTTTATCTAGTGTAAATGTATTTATCAATTGGAGGGGTTTAAACCCCCTTCCCTCGCCCCGCGTACGACCCTCGCCCAGGTATAAATCGCTAATGTGGTGTTATTTCACTCGTCGCACCGCCAGGTGGTTTTTGGTGCTGCAACTTGTGTCGCTGTTGCGCGGCTCTCTTCGTGAGTAGCGCGCGAGCCAGCTGTCATGTGACACCCGCTGGTATAACAGCTCTCTGCGTTACCGACACGCTGTCTGGGCGCGTCACTGTGTGATACCTACCGCTCGTTTTCACCGGCAATATGCCGCGCATTCACACGTCCGCCGAGAAACGAGAGCAGGACTGAGACGTGGTCACGTGACTAGCTCTAAAACCAGTAGCGAGAAATTACCGCAAACTGCGTGGGTCGTTCTGCACTTGAGTAGAGACAATCTCAGCTTTTCCAGCGCTTCCTAATGAAATCTGCGTTGAAGAAGCAATCACATTTCAAAACCAACAGACGCACCTGCTTTTGAAAAGCAAACAGACAAGGATGGACTCGTATTACCTGCAGCACAGAGCTGAGCCCCGGCAAACAGGTGGCTGTGGTACTTAAGACTCTAAAGGCTGTGTCACACTGTGCTACTTTACTAGCCGCTACTTGAGTCGCAGCTAGTACAGTAGCCCCGTGGCTTCTTTGGTGCTGAATGACAGCTCACAGCTCACAGCTAAAAGCTTTGAAATAGTTATCAGACCAAATTATGTATCCCTACGCCGAACCATATGATCTGCAAAAACATGTGTTTAGCAGTTGTCACTTCTGACAGTCAGCACCAAAGAAGCCACGGGGCTATTGTAAGTAGCCTAGTGTGACATAAAAATAGCGGCTACTAGCGCTCGCCGGCGAGTGAAAAGGCAGTAGCCAGAGAAGTTGAACATGTTCAACTTTTGGCGCTACTTACTAGCCAGTTCACTCGCCGCTAGCGAGTTACGAGTAGTGCTCTAGTCGCCCAGTGTGACACTGGAATCGGGGTGCAGTAGCGGGTGTTATTTATCACCACGTGGTTGTATCGGTGTGTTCTGTATTTATTTTGTGTTGAAGTACCATTTACACAACCACGTGATTTGCTGTACTCGCCGCTACCTTAACACAATGCGACATAGAAGTAGCTAGTGAAGCTATAACAGTGTAACACAGCCTTAAGCAAGATAGAAAATAAATACTACAATAGCCCCACGGCTTCTTTGGTGCCGACTGACAGCTCACAGCTGACTTCTGACAGTCTACATTTAGGTGTATACCTACATTTTGACTGTCAGAAGTGACAGATGCTAAATACATGTTTTTGCATATCATCTGGTTCGGCGTAGGGATACATAATTTGGTCTGGTAACTTTTCAAAGCTGTCAGTCAGCACCAAAGAAGCCGCGGGGCTACTGTAGGAGAGCTTTAAAATGTAGGGCTGGAAAAGACTTGAGAAGACAAAGTGATAAATGAAGACGTCTTCAGAAGAGTGGGTGAGAAGAGAACCATTTTGGGTGTGATTCTTCGATACACTACAAACTGGATAGGACTCATCCTTAGAAGGAACTGTCTTCTGTATGACGTCATAGAAGGAAAAGTTGAGGTAAAGATGATTTTAGGAAGAAGGAGGATTTAAATGTTAGATTACTCGAAGGAAATAAGAAAATTCTGAGAGCTAAAGGAGGAGGCAGAGGACAGGGCGCATTGGCGGTCGAAGTTGACTGACAAAAGGAATGTACCTGTCGTAAGACAGACACCAAATAATAATAAAAGTATCCTTTGATTTCCACACATCCATTAAACTACGAGTGAAGGCTGAACCTGGGTAAGGGACGATACCTGGGTAACTCAGTGACGACCTAGGCCAAGGTAACCGAGCTCGTTTCCCGTCTCTAGGTGTCAATTTCCAAATGTATGAATACAAAGAGACAGCTGTGCCTTTTGTTGAGAAATGATACAACTCTTCAAGTAAAAAGCGTGTGGGTCATTCTGTGTTGATTTGTTTCACTACGCAACACAATAATTAGAAAACATCCAACCGGATTATAAGTTAATCCAAAAGATCTGTTTAGCCACTAGAAAACAAAACATATCTATACTACTACTGTTTTAATATTGTGTCGTGGAGCATTATGGGACAACATACATCTATGCTAGCGTGTGAATTGCAGCGCCACTCACTCGAACTATCACACTTAGACGCCGTGGTATGGAATAGAAAGAGAGGGATAAAACTAGTAGTTCACCCCAAAGGCCTCTTGATTATCCTCTAATACTTCCCCTCTTCCGCTTATGAGTGTCCACACTCGTTCTAATAAGTGCGCCTAAAGACAGCATTGACATTTATTTAAATGGTTATTTTTCCTATTTTCGATATAGGCCTAGACCATATAATGATTCCACGGAGTTTTAAAATATTGATATAGGCCTATCTGTGATATGGTAGCTTTTATAACTATCAGTTAAGTGTAGGGGACGCGAGAAAAGGTCAGTGTTTTTACAGGTTTTTTAAATAGAAAAACTTTTTTTCGGTTAAAATAAATACAAGAATGCTTCAGTAGAAACTTAGTTTAATTTATTTATATGGTGATATCAACAGTTCTTGAGTATCTGTCAAGAGCACATTAGCATTTGATGAAATGTTTTCAGTGAAGAGAAACAGTTGTCATTAAATTCCAAGACACTCTTGAAAGATGGTCAACAACTGATGGTGTCACCATGTGAAGAAAATTAAACTCTCTATTTCTACTGGATCATTTGACCAAAACAAAATGTATATATAAAAAACTGCATAAACACTTACCTTTTTCTCGTCCACTACACTCCCACCTTAAGGGCAGTATGCAAGAACTTAACTTAGTGGATGCTAAGTGGACACTAGCGTGGGTTTGATTGCGTCATCATAGGCTGAAAGATGGAGAGTTAAGTGTGCGTGGGACTAAGCTATCGGTCCACTAAGCTTTCACTAACGTTCTTGCATACCGCCCTAAGTTTCACTAAGCGGTGGGTCCCCGACCTTATAGCTTGCTACGAACCGACAGTCAGTATAGGCCTATTGTGGGCGCGGGGCAGAGGGGGGATAAACGAGGGGGAAGGGTGGCGGCACCACGTCTTACCACCCGTTTGTGTTCTACGCATACCCTACAAATTACGCTAATGTGTTAGGGATGAAGTAGGTTGAATTTAAACGAAGTGTACCCACATTTTCGTGCAGGTAGAGTGGGAGAAAACCATTAAGGGAAACCACCCTCAGAACATCCAACGGGGATTCCAACCCTGATAACCCCGTCATCAGCAGTCCCGGTCTATTGCGCGAGTGACGCCTTAGATCATGCGACCAGCGAAGCGGGACGTAAAATCTCATTTTATAAAAGTCATTCCTTTATTTATTTTCTTGTTGATTAATGTCGAGGTAATATAGCTCCTGACAGCTAAATGTTGTTGAGGGAGCGCGTTTAGTCAAGAGTCAGGCCTCGCTTGGGTCTGATTGATTCTCGGCGACAGAGGTGAAGGGGTTGAAAAGGGCGGTGTGGGGGGGAGGGGGGCCACAAGTTCCCCGCGGTGCGGACAAATGTTGGGCGAGGTGTCGGGATAAAGAGGAGGGGGAAACACTCTTGCTACCGGCAGTCGTGGGGGGTCTTGACACCCCTTCGTTCCAGCTACGAACTGTACTCCCCCTCCCCCCTCACTTCACTCATATCCAAATCATGGTTGTTAACTCGTGTAAATCTCTGTTTTGAGGGGAATGGTGTACGTTATAAATTAGTCGTGGACCCGAATTCATTTCCAAATAAATATATATGATACAAAAAATACCCCCTCCAATGATAATGAACTATATCTGCATTGGTCACAAAAATACTTCAGTCGAGTCGATGCGAAGTGATGTGTAAAAACGGTGGAGACAGCGAGATGACGACAAAGCTATTTTAAAAACTCGACATCCTAAAGGCAAAAATCGAACATCTAGCGGTTCAGAATTAGCTCATCTATCATAAATTTGAAATAGGTTACATTTAAAATCTCGACAAAGTAAGATAAAAAGTAAATTAAAACAAACCGTTATCTAAAAATGTATTTCATTGTGTATAGAAGTATATAGTTTAGAAAGTATTCAAGCGATAATATTGAAATATTTGCACGTTCAATAGCAAATTATTAAGCAAAATACAAAAACTTGAATACGTTAGTAGTTTTAGAAAAGCCTAGAAACCTAGTTTTATTAGTTAAGGTGAGACAGAAGGGCGGGCGAGGAATTTTACTGTTTTTATAGCATTACATTTTTTTTATCCAAACTAAATAAAATATTTCTCCAGTAGCAACATAGAGTTTAGTTTTCTGCATACGCTAAGATCAACAGATCTTGAATATCTGTCAAGGATGTCCTGGAATTTTGTCAAAACTTTTGAAATAAAGAGATAAAGTTTTGACAAAATTCCAGGACACCCTTGACAGATATCCAAGATCAGTTGATATTAGAATGTGCAGAAAACTAACTCTATGTTGCTACTGGAGAAATATTCGATTTATTTTTGCCAATAAATGTCAATTCTAAAAGAACTGTAAAAACACTTGCGCTCCCTTCCGTCACACCTTAAAACAGCTTTTAAAGCAAATAAAAATAATATTTTTTGAAACTAAAACACAGTTATAATAGTGATTTATGTCGAGAAAAAATAATTAGTTGTCTTTAAAATTTCCGATACACCATTTCCCTTACACGACCAACACGTCAGACAGTTGTGGTCACGCGCCACTACCCTGAGGGTGTCCTAACAAATGCGTACCGCGACCATAGCTACCAAAGGGTCGAGCTGGTGGGCGACCAAGGCAGGGGTCAACGCTTTTAGAGTGATAATTACGTACACCCTGGACAGAAAGAGGGGGCGGGGGGAGTAGTGGAGGCTGTTGTTTGAATGATTTTTTAATTAATGCTGATTAATAGAGAATGTTGTAGGTTTTTTTTTAGATATTATTTTCTAACAATCAGTTTTATTGTCAATTTTATTTACAACAATATTTCGGTATTCATATTCCAGTACCTACTCCAACTTCTTAAAATGCAACAAGGATCTCAGGCATTTGGCTATGTCTTGACTTTATTCGTATTTCTTATGGTTGGTTGGTTAGGTTAGGTTAGGTTAGGTTAGGATGGAGTGATTTGTAAGGGAGGCCGATTTGACAAACACTACTCCTTTCCTTCCCGCACATACCTGGGGTTAGGCCAGAGGTATGTACACAATTATCATATATTAGCCCTGAGAGGCCTAAGGCCTTCCTGAGCACACTCGGAGCCATCTTGAATGTCCCCCCCCCCTCCCCATCTAACCTCGCAGAGAAACCCAAGAATACTCAAACGGACCTTGTGGCATAGTGGCCAGACAGTCTCTCCCTAGCTGCTGGCCCAGAAGCCCAGGGTTCGATTCCCGGGTGGTACCGAGAGATTTTCTATTTAGGGGAATAATTCCCATGGCCACTAGGGTGTGGTTAAATAGATTTAAACCCGCTTCGGTGGCTGGATGGTCTAAGGAGCTACTCTCAAAGTAAACTAGACTGTCGATGACAGGGAGTTCGAGGTACGAATCTCGGTTGGGTGAAGGGTGGTTTTCCCTCCCAAAATGCTTTTCCACTCTCCTTCCACGTAAATGCGGGTACACTTCATATCAATGTAAACTTTCTTATCTCTAAGACATTTAGCGTAATTAGTATATAAGCGTATAACCCGAACAGTAGTAAGATGCGGTGCAACAAAAAATTATACTTTTGTTAGGTAAAGATTTAAATGGCTCTACTCAGTCATATTCACTATCACCTCATCTCATCAGGAAATGGAAAGAGCCTCCACGGTAAGGGTGTACTATTAGTACATTCGGGCTTCCCCTGGCAACGGTACATTAGTACTGGCTGATCTTTCCGCAAACTGAGCTACAGATCGATGTAATCCAAACAACACCAATATTATTACTACAGAATACACGCAGGGAGTTGTGGTTCTCAGACCCGTAAATGGTCTAATGGTCTAAGGTGTCACTCTCGTAATAGACTGGCCTTACAGCGATGGGGGAGATCGGGGCTCATATCCCGTGTAACAATACGGATTAATTCTCTGATATAATAATGCTGTGATGATATTTAGGTTATCAATAGCTCCGTGATCGAGCGTCTATCATCACTGTACGGAATAGATACCGTTTAACCAGCTGTTAATTGCTCCGTGGTCGAGCACTAATTATATCGGTATAATTAATAAATGTAAGAAAGAGAACTTATTTATGGCTGTTTATTCAAATAACATCTGTTAATTAATTATACATACTACAATTAAATGCTTTATATCAATGCACACTTGTGATATTAATGTAAATTATTGTATAGTGTGTTAGACTGCGACTGCGAGAGCCAGTGCTAGAGCATTTGTGAGTCCCTGACTGCGTTGCTTGTGCGACTTGTGCGTGTGGTTGCCTTAAATATACGCACAAACGGCTTATATTTGACATACCCCTTGCCCCTCCCTTGCTCCCTTCGTCAACAGTGTGAAACCTAACTAATAGAAAGAGTCCTGACGACAGGTGTTGTGAAGGCTAGCTTCTTATTGGTATAAGGAATTGGCGTCTTTTGCTAAATACTGCGGAGTTGTTCCTTTAACAGCAAAAATTGTATAAAAAATATATTTTAATGGTGTAATCCTTTCCCATTATTTCTGAAAAGCGCGTGTTTCTTCATGGATGAATCATAAAAGGATACTCTACATATGTTACTTTAAAGAAAAATTACCTTAATCAATGACTTTTTATATATTTTAGAGTGATCCAAACCAATATCATTACATCCGGTCAGGTATACAGTGGGTGGTTTTCCTTAAAATGGTTTTTCACTCTCCCTCCATGAAAATGCGGGGACATTTTCTCTGAACTCAACCTTTCTCACTACTAATACATTAGCTTGATTAAGTCTTGCGTTGGTCCAAGGTTAGAACGCGATTTTAATAGAAAAGACTATATCTGACAGATATTAGTTACTAGATCTACTTTCACGCATTCATACGTCAAGTGATGAGCCTTTTGATGTATTACCAATACCTATAAAATAACACTAATAATATAGTAAAACGTTGTCAATTTTCACCGTAAAAAATATGTTTGTATTTATAAAAGCTCCTTCCTGTGTAAATTGGACCGTAGTATAAGACACGTTAGGGAAACAAATGAAAAAGAGAGAAAAAAATCATATTTTTCGTCAATTTTGTCTAGATCATAACAAAAAAAACTATACGGCGTTGTGTCAGTGGCGAAAAAAACAATAAAATCTGAGCGACGGTGAGAACACTCACTAACTCTTGGACCACACATCGAGTTTACGACGTGTTCGTCTTTCATAGAGCATGTTCCAGAGTGAGATGGACAGATAGAGGGGGGAGGGGGGACAGGTAACAAAAATCACACCCGTACGGAGTCGAAGCATTTACCTTGATTGTTTTTTTTATTCCTATCACCGTTTTTTATGCCATCGTAATTCATAGGGTATTCAAAACAGGAAATAATAAAATATGTAATAATAATATTACACTCCTTAATTCAGAACATTACCACTTGAGCGCTAGTAAACATCTTTGTGTGGACTGTTTTTCAATCGAAGTAAAAAAACCAAAAACAATGCCACAAATAATAATAGTAATAATAGTAATAATAATAAAAATAATAATATGACACTTTAGCAATGATAGTTTTGAATTTGTTGGACGAACCTGAGATAGCACGTAATGGTATTATGAGTTAGCTTTTCATGAGACATGATTTGTTTTTTTAAGTTTTATCATAGATTTTGTTTTATATAAGATCTTTAGTGGGTTGAAAACGACATTCATGTTGATTTTTTTTCTTTTCAAATGTTCCGCGTCTTGCCACTCATTCCGGTTATCGTCATCATTTATAAAAAAACTCGATTCACACGTCTCCCGAATGTTGATCCGTCAAGCTTTGCAGAGCAAACTTAAAACAAATTATTACCAATTATATTAAATATATCTTACATCTCCTAGTGGATAAACAGGTCCTTTAGATCAAGCATGTCGAACTAGTTTTATTTTAAGTGCATGAAGCATAACATATAATTCATAATAACTTAAGCGGAATTTGAGTTTCAGGAAGGACATGCTGGAACGTCACTTGGTCCCACTTTCTAAAATAAAGGTACAATACATATTGTGTTTTTAAGTATTTACGATCCTTAAAAACTAGCGGCAATGAACAGGACAAACTGTAAAAGATCTCCCCGAACAGAGTTGCAATTTTTTAAGTGACAGTGAAAGCGACCTTGGCCGATTTCTTTCTAAGAAGGGAAATCATACAACGAGACGCAGTGAGGTTTGCAAGAAGCCCTCACGACAGCCATTGGAAAAACACTCTCGATCACGCCATCATAAAGATCTGACGTGTCTTAAACATTCCCGTAGTCACTCCAAAGCAACTTCCATTATTTATAATAACCAAAGTGTGGAATAAACTAATCATAAATAATGGTTTGTGATCTTTAATTCAGGTTATCTTTAAATTAAATCCAACCCAGTCTAATCGTTGGTAGGAAACGTGAAACTACCTGACGCCCGAACATAATATATTTAAATATTTAAATCTAGCGCTGAGATATAAACTGACGCACGTGAATCCAGGGCGATCAGGTCAGGATTCTAACTAAGAACGTCGGGGCAGATACGACCGCGTACCGTTAGAGGCCACACTGAACATTAAAAATACTGAGAGCTCCACATTAATAGAAAATATACATTGTCATTATTTTAATAAAACAGAATTCTAATTTAGTATCTCATTATTACAAAAAGAAAATGCTCTCTATACAAAACAATAACACTAACTCTTTAATTTTTACCAAAAGATTGAAACATTTTATTTGCAACAATGATGTTAGTGTCAGTCATTAAATATTGTGCCTAGGTCATTTTTATAATTGTTGACAAATGTGTGTCCTTACGCCGAGATCTATCGGATGTTTGGTTTCATTACATATTGTTACATAGTAAACAACTGCTAACATACGTGTGTGCATACTTGGTGAGCAAATTCAACAGTTTGTGGATGTTAATAATAATAATATTTAGCACCGCGTCTTACTACGCGTTCGGGTTATACGCTTTAAGTACTAATTACTCTAATGGATTAGGACTTGGGAAGGTTAAATTAGAGGAAATGAGCCCGCATTTGCGTGGAGGGAGAGTGGAAAACCATTAAGGAAAAACCACCCCCAGTTCACCCGACCGAGATTGTGGATATTGATCCAATGTGAAGAGATTAGGAAGGCCTCTTGGAATTTGATTATGGCATTGTTTACGTCACCCCGTACACAGCAGTTATATTTTAATACGAAGACAGTTTATTTACTATTTAAATATTCCAAATGTGACCTGAGTTTTAACAACTTAGTTTTTTTCCTCGCCTGCTGTCAAGAAATACAAACCTCAGAATATTCAAAGACATAATTTTTTACCGGTTGTTCTCTTTGGGTGCGAAACATGGCCTCGTACCTCAAATGACGTAAATAAATTTAGGGTGTTCGAAAACAAGGGGCCTAGAAAGATATTTTATCCAAAAATTTATGAAGATAATGGGGAGTGAAGGAGGCTGCATAATGATGAACTGCATATCCTGTACTCATCACCAGAAATTGATAGGGTAATAAAATATCGCAGGTTACGGTGGCCAGGTCATGCAGCGTGAATGGGAGTATCTAGACCCGCGTCAGAGCTATTGACTGGCAAACCCAATGGGAAAAGACCACTGGGAAGACCCAGATGCAGATGGGAGGATAATATTTGGATTGACCTGAGAGAGATGAGGTGTAAAGAGAGAGACTGAATAGAACTAGATCAAGATAGGTGGCGTACTTTTGTGAGTGTGGTAGTGAACTTTCGAGTTCCTAATTCCAAAGAGTAAGTCATAACGATACCGTTTTATATGACGACGACGACGACGCGTGCATTCCTTATTGAACACTTGATATCACATGGCTATGGCGATCTGATTTTACGGCTATTTCTTATTGTGGGATTATTTATTGGTTTATTTTTGAAATTAGTATAGATTTAACATTGTACACGATTTATTTTGTTTATTTCCCTTTCACTATTATAAAATCGACATTAAAATGATACAGTTTTTGTTCATTGAAGAAGTGACGCGGATAGCCAGAGCTAGTGCTGTTAAAAACTGAGATTTTCTCTTTCTCTGGATTACTTTAATTCTGTGTGATATGTGTTTTGTGTGGATTTATACGCACAAGCTGCTTATATATGATCTACTCCTTGCTTCTTGGACCCCTTGTCACCGGTGTTAAAACTAACTAATAGGATAACTCCTGACAACCTGATGTTGTGAAGGCTAGCTTCCTATTGGGTAAAGGCAGCCAGCACATCACTTGATTTTCAAATAAAACGAAGGATAAGTAAGTTTGTCATCCAAGGCTCTGGGTCGTATACTGAATGACGTCACAAGCTCTGTCAATCAGATGTATTTCTCTATCTGGCGCTACCTTATATTCTCTGAATTGATCATTGTCGAAATAAAGAGTAGAGATTAGTTACACCAATCCCACATGAAAGAGTTATCTCAAATATGCCATATTCTTAATATCATTTTCAAAAATGTTGTATTTTCTAAAATTTTATAAAACAAAGCATAGTATCGCATTACATGATGATTCATCAGAAGGTACACGGGCTGCACAAAATCTTGGATAGGGCCGCATGCGGCCCAAGCATTTGACACGCCTGCTTTAGATTACAGTCAATATGGATTATTGTACTGTGTAACTAACTGTGAAATTAATTCATTCAAATCTATTTTCAACCGTAGATGCAGCTGTCTGCTTGTATCTCGATTCAAAGGTATATGAACAGTGATTTGAGTCTGTTAGTTTTGAAGTTTAATTGGTTCTTCCGTGCAGATTTGATTGAAAAGCGCGGACAAAGCCGAGATTGTTTCTACTAGTTGAGAGCGGTCATCGTAGTACGCACTTATTTTTTGTGATTGCTTTATAGGGCCAGTTTCATAGTCAGACTTAGTACGCCTCAAGTGCAGCGCTACACTAAATACAAGACGACACCTACCTAAACCAGAATGGAATGGGCCGTTCTCGCATAGGAAACCGGCCCATTCCATTCTGGTTTAGGTAGGTGTCGTCTTGTATTTAGTGTAGCGCTGCACTTGAGGCGTACTAAGTCTGACTATGAAACTGGCCCATAGTGTGTCATGTGGCCACGTTTCAGTTCTGCTTTTGTTTCTCGGGAGAATGTAACGCAGTGGTTTACAAACGTCGGGGTGCGTGTTCCTCATTGAGGGAAAGTGCGAAAGGGGGGCTTGAGGTGTCTTCGAGGGAGAGTCGCCAAAAAAAGGTATTTTGTTTTGAGTAGTTTCGCTAGTTATCCTCGAACAATTAGTTCAAAACAAACAGATAATATAAAAAAATAGTTTAATTAATCGGCAGTTTCTGAAAGTTTAATTCGTCGTGACCCTTAAGAAAATAAAAAACAGAAAATGCCTATCTCCTTGGCCGAGTGGTTAAAGTGTCAGCCTCCTTATCCAATCCAGTGACCCCACTCCCCGTTCCCCCACCGTACAAACAGAGTATTTTAAAGTTAGTTATTAATTGCGTAGCCTTTTAAGTTTCACTTATGTTGGTACAAGCTTTTATTTTTATCTTTATTAAGACTTGAAAATAATACTTAAGTTATGAACAAATTATTTCGACATTATATTTATGAATATAGCTATCCATTGAATTTTTACTTTTTATTTGTAAAAGGGTGGAGAGAAAGAGAGAAGGGAGAAAGGGAAAGACGGATACTATCCAAATAGTGATTTTTAGTCGGCAATATCCCTTGAAGCAATTCTATTGAGGATCTACCCAAAAAGTTGAGTCGAGAAAAAGTGACGGATGGATGGACAGAGGAGTGGAAACAAGATGAAAGGGGAAAAAAGGACAGCGAGGAAGAAGCGAGAACACCAAAGATTTTGGAACATTAAGAGAAACAACCTCAACTTCACACACACAAAACACACCCCATTGTGGGCTCGCTGGCTAAGTCGTTAATATCGTTTGATAAAGTGTGCAAGGTGACGGAGGAGGTTCGAGTTTCAAGTCCCAGTCAGGTGGATTTTGGATGGTTTCCTTCTCTCCTCCCACGCGAATGCGGTGCATGCCGTCTAAACAAATTTACCTTCCTCTTTAAATTATTAGCGTAGTTAAATATGTGCGGGAAGGTCGGACGGGTAGTAAGATGCGATGGGGTGAAAACACTTTAACAAGCTTGTTTTGATTTATCATGGCGTATTTTTGGCACATTAATGTAGTAAAACACAGTCATTGGATTGTGCATGAATTTTAAATAATGACCACTTAGAAATATTGCTTATTAAAACCATGAGTTTTGTATTATTGTAGGCCTACATCGGTAAATAAAATATTTCTATTTGGTTAAAAATAATAACTCAATTCTTACTTAAGTGGTATGATGCAACAAATAGAAAGAGGTAGAGGGGGTCGTTTTAAAGTTCTCATAGTGGTGTAAAGGGGACAAATATACGTTTTGATTAAAATTAAACACGATCAGCTCAAAATCTATAGAAAGTTAATAGGCTCTGTCTGACGAATAAAACTTTTAACTAGCACAGTGGTTCTCAACCTTTTTTTTCAGTTGTCGCCCCTTTTGGTAGATATTCTAATTCCCCCCTCCCTTCTCAACTCTTTAACTTTAAGATATTTATAAAAAAAATATGCTTTCTAGTCTTTTATTTATTCTAAAAAAAAATCAATATACCACTGGTAGGTAGGATAATAGTAGGAAAAAATGAGAAGATAATCGTGATGGTTGTCACTGTTTTGTTTTTATCAGTTCTTGATTATTATGTTTGATGTTTGACAGAGCACGCCGCGGATCTCTTTCTACTTCCAAACGAACAACCCTGTTTAGTTTTTATGAGAGTCTTGAGATGAAGATCCGGTGATGTTGCAGGTGGCCGCAATGGTAGCTCAGGGCAGCGTTTTTAAAACTGCTTGCTCTTCGCCAGTTATCTCAGGATCCGTGAAGCAGTTTTGGAATATTATTTATTTGTTTTTAACTCTATAAAATAACATCAGTGATTGGGATTGACTTTTTTTCCCCAGATCTGAATAAAGAACATTTGCCAAGTTGCAGCCTGACAGAACATGTGAGATTTTCCGTTTGTTACATACTTTTATATTAATTGTAAAAGTTAACTGTAATTATTGAATGTTCATATTATTAGTGTAAAAAAATGCTACAAGAGCTCAGTATGTATTATTTCTGGTACAAGGACTCCTTTGTTCTAAAAAAGTTTGGGAACCTCTGACTTGGGGGGAGGGAAGAGAGGAAAATTGGGGAGCGATTCCGAGGATGAGAGCTTGAAAATAAACATGTCCATGCACACTTTTGGCTGGTCATAAAATTCATTACAAATGGTCAGCAGTGTTGCCAATATTACAGGAAATAAATATCTTAACTACTTTGGCAAAGTAATTTTAAAAATAATTATAGATTTTTTTATATATTTTTAACGTTATTTCCGAATAGTTCCACGCCCCCCTCCCGCTCCAGGTTGGAAATCACTGAACTAAAAAGTCAAATGAGGCATCATTTTATATAACATTTCCCAATAAAAAGTTATAAAAACATTTTAGCGCGATAATCTGCAGCCATCGCCGGAACGATCCACAAGTAAAGTTTAAAACAACAGCTGTCCATGGAAAAATAAAATCAATGTAAGCCTACTTTTGACGATGTGATCCTCGCTATCAATTTGACGTGCGTGTTTAAACACCCCGTGGAGTTAACAGACAGCTGTCGTTTAGAAAAAAAAAGAAACCTGAAATAAACTAGTAATTGAAAGTTGCACGACACTGTCTTCACCAAACGAGAACATTATAATATTTATATCACGGCCAATGAGTAGGTCAGGCGGAAAAAGTATTAGATTTCGTAATGGCTTCTAAGAACCCGTATTGCTTGGTCATATTTTTGTTCGTTATGCCTTAATACCCATCTGGACGTTATGCATTCTAATAACACAAATTGGGTGACCTGGTGGTCTAGGGATAAGGTGTCGGACTTCTGTGCTGGGGTCCAGGGTTCAATCCTAGGTCCCGGCACAGGTTCTGATTGCCAAACCCTTCCTTCACCTCTGACAAGACGTGTATTAATCACAACTTGTAAATTTGTGGAATGCCAGGCCTCCACCGTGGTTCGGATTCCATGTTAATACTGTAGGTCCTCCATTTCATCTCACAATCACCCTACCATTACACATTAGCATAAGTGCGTATAACTCGAACGGGTAGTAAGACGCAGTGCTAATATTAATAATAATAATAATAACAACAAATTACTTGCTTTAATGGCCGAATGGCTTAAGGCGCCACTTTCGTGTTAGACTGGCCTGTTGAAAGGGAGATCGTAGTTCGAATCTCGGTCGGGTCTACAGAAGCAGTTTTTTTTTCTAAATTGTTTCTCACTCTCCTTCGCAAATGCGGGTAGATTACCTCTAAAATGGTTCCTTCCTCATCCCTGCTCCATCAGAGTAATTATATGCGTATAACCTGAACAGGTAGTAAGACACGGTGATTTTTTAAATAATGATGGGCCTGCTCAATATGATTAAAAGTAAAAACAGTCCCCTGTGAACGAGTGAAGCCAGTAGGACACGAACCGAGTTCTCCCTTATCGAAAAGCGGGCGCTCGACGTCAGATGAGTTCCTCAGAGAGGAGATAACGTCAGTATCTTTCCTGTAGCCGGTTGCCGCTGGCAACTCAACTGAAGGGAGCGACAGCCATCAATCGATTGTCAGCCTCTTTCCCTCCTTTCTCTCCCCCGTCCCACTCACCCATTAGAAGCAGCCCAGGGCCTGTTGTGCGCAAAGAAGAGACCGCGTAGAAAGAAAACCAGACCCTACGCGCGCACTTCCAATTAAATACGCGGGACTTTTTTTTTATTTGTTTCAGTCTCTTGAAATGAGTAGGAAATAAAGAAGAAAAAAGGATGAGGTTTGTTTACATTAATTTTATAAACATTTTGCCAAACATAATTGCGACGAGAATATTCTATAAGCCCAAGTCTCCGAGTTTCTCAATTTTTTTATTTTAATCCAACGCGTATTACTACCCGTCCTGGCTCTTTTACTCGGTTTAGTAAAATAATTACTCGCTAAGGTGGTAGAATGGTCTATGGCGTCACTTTCACAATGAACTGGGACTGTATTAGACTGGGAGATCGGGGTTCGAATCACGGTCGGGTGTGAAAAATAAAATGATCCCTCAGTACACCTGCTTTAAAAATCAGACAAGACGATGTTAAAGTTTAGTCCGCCTGCCCATCGATGGGGGGTAGTGGTGTTTAAAATAAAATATTTCAACATTAAATCTTCCAAAAAATATATGCAATTTTTATTAAATTTGTTGTTGAATTATTTCAGTTGGGAAAAATCGTTAGTCTGGTTTGGATTGAAAGGTTTTTTTAAGGTTATAAAAGTTATTAAAACAATTTTAATATATTTATACTTCCAAGACATGTGATCTGCAGCTGTCACTTTTGATGAATATTATCAACACCTAAAATAAAATAACACCGAGGCCCACTCTTACAATGTTACGTTATTCTATTCGGTGGGACCCGCCTCGGTGGCGTAGTTGGCTAACGCGCTTGTCGTGTTGAGCTCGACCGCTGAGGACGGGAAGATCGAGGTTCGAATCTTGGTCGGGTGAACTGGGGGTGGTTTTTCCTAAATGGTTTTCCTATCTCCTTCCACGCAAATGCGGGTTCACTTTCTCTAATTCAACCTTCGCAATTCCTAATCCATTAGCATAATTAGACCTTAAAGCGTATAACCCGAACGGGTAGTAAGACGCGGTGCTAAATTATTATTATTATTATTATTAGGTGGGGTTTAGCAAAATGTTAAGAGATAAGCGGCCACTTATTTTGATTTTACAATTCAGTTTGCGCTAACTAGTTGTCAAGTGTTCGTAAAGTTAACGAGAAGTCTACCATCCGGTTAGCATATTTAACGTTCACATTAACTTAAAAACACTTCACTACATTGTATTGTGGCGATTATTATTTGAGTGAGGTTTAATTTTTGTATTTAAAAAAAAAACTTAAGATTATTAATGGATTCTATAGGTTTTAATTTTGTCCACCTGTAAAACAGGGGGTTTCACTAATGAATAGTCACTTAATTCTAAATTTAAATGATTTTAATAAATGTTTATTTGGACCATTTGATAGGACACGAATCCACAACGCAAATGACCCGGTTTAATTTCCACTCCCATCAATTTTTTATTTTTACCAAATTGGTTGTTTGAATAAATTACTGCAATTTTTCCTACGAGATGATGTTATGTCAATTGTATTCCCTTTCTAGGGCTGTTTAATTTATTCAATATCTGAGATTCTAATGTTCTTTTCGGCAAGTTTTTATAGGGGGTTCGGAGGGCTGTATGTAACCCATCCCCGAAGTCACCATATGATGTGAGGCTAGCGGGTTTTAAATCCCTGACAGTCAAGGCCGTATTCGGGGTGGTTGGGGGAGGGGGAGCGGATTTGGGGAGGGGGTTCAAACCCTCTCCCCAGGAATTTTATGAGAAAAGTATATATGGCTTTATTTATTGTTCAAACAATATCAAAATTAAGATACAAGTACAAATTAGGGGGCTGTGCTACCATAAAAAGTACTTCAGAGAGCTTCTAGAGGTGTTTAATATTTAGAATTTGTCCTAGCCTCCGGCAGTTAGGGGGCTATGTAGCCATAAAAAAAACACTTCAAAGAAATTCTAGAGGTGTTTAAAATTTAGAATTTGTTTAGCCTACGGCAATTGGAGGATGTGCCCGCCAACCCTCCCCCCGAAATTATTGCCGTGTGTGTATTGTCTTATTAGTTATTAAATGTAGATTTGAGTGGCCAAAATGGGACGTATTTTTTCTTCACTTTGCCCCCTCCATTGCATGTCCATGACTAATTATGAGCAGTTTTTATTTGAATTTTAAATTGTGTGTTTTATAGTGAGATGGAATAGGACTCAAGGAAAGCCAATGTTTTTGCAGTTTTTATGGCAACAGTTTTTTTGGCTAAAATAAATCAAATATTGTTCCAGTACAAATATAGTTTAATTTTCTTCTCATGGTGACCTCAACAATCCCTGAAAATCCATCACGAGCATAGCTGCATTAGACGAGAAACCTTTTTAAATGAAGATAAAAAGTTGTCATTAAAAATTAACAAAAGTAGAACTTCTTTTCACTTTTAATGAAAACGTTAAATAATGACTCAAGTCTAATGAAATGAGTGTTCTGACGTTCATTTTGTATTAATTTTCAATGATTAATTGGAAATGATTTAGTGAAAATGTCGCCTCTAGAAAGGTATCATGATTGTCTTAACAGATGGAAGCACTAACTCAATTTGAGTTTAAATTAGACACTCCCCATATTTCCCCTGTACCCTTCAATATAAAGCCAAAGCCTCAACAAGCATTGCGACCCTACCCGAAATATGCCACGACCCCGAGGTTGGAAACTCCCCATAAGGAGATGGTAATGATATGTAGAAATATTCCATGTGTAGATAATAGAGAGGGGGGTAAGGATGAAGCTACTCCAGGAGGGGGAGGAGTGACGCTGACAGGTCCATCACACCGCATCACCGTTGACATGACGATATCCCGAGACTTGCCACCCCTGACGTCCACCAACCCACCCACCCCTCTCCGTACCCTGGTCTTCTGACGTGGACAGATCAATGCTGAGACCCGACAGTTCGTAGAGAGGAACGCAGACAAGAAAACGGGTCCAACACACTTTCTCTCCCTCTTCCAGATAACACATTTTATTATTTTCGCTCCCTCGTGAGGCTAGAAAAAAAAATCTTGCTCTAATAATATATTACGTTGAATATATCAATTAAGGATATCTTCGAATCCTAACCCTTAAATCCTCAAATCCTTAAACATTCATATCCTCAAATCCTTGGATCCTCAAGGATTCGAGATTAGAATTTAAAAAAATAATCAAATGTTGAGGTTTAACCCCCCTCTTCCGTGTAAATTATATATCGAGTTTCTTTATAATTCTATCAACCTGATTCCTATTATACTGTCCAATTTTCATAGAAAAGGCCTTTTAGAAAATAAACCTTTTTTTTTGCTGTCAACAATCCTCACATTTTACTAGCGTTAATTTTTAAGCATTGGTAATATCTATCAAACGTGACAGCTGAGGATCAAATGATTTGATGTTTGAACATATTATATAAGATATAGCAACTTTTCTACATGTCAAATAAGGCCCTCCTTATGAAAATTGGACTGTAGGTATTACTAACGGAAAATTTGAAGCGATCATCAAGATTATAATGTTAATTTCATAGGACTGGCATATTTTCTATTTGGTTAAAGAGGAATCTTAATAGTTGTCGTTAAAAGGCGCTAAAAACACAAGTCCGTGGTTATATTTTCTACCCACAAGGAATTGATTTTAAAATGAAGATGTCCAAGCTGCCATCTCCAACAATATTCGGACAAAGTAGGTTGTAAAATATTTGGAAAACTTGAGATTTGAGGCTGGAGGAGAATTGAGGCTGGAGGAGAATATTTCCAGTAGGGTAAAGTGAGCAGGTCTGGTAACTAATGAAGAACTTCTAAGAAGAATCATTGAAAATATGACAATTCTCCAGGTGATGGATGCTACGAAGAAAGATCAACTGGATGGGACAAATTATGAGAATAAAATGGTTTGAGTGACGTCATAGAAGACAAGGTGTAAGGGAGAAGGGAACCACGAAGACAACGAATTCAATCTATGGATGAACTCAAACAAGGAAAGAAGATGGAAGTTTGGGGATCAAAAAAAGGAAACTGGTGATAGGCAAAGTTAGATGACTCAATTTGGACAAGGCAATACAACTGTAGAAAGAAAAAAAACATAGTAAAAATAATCATAGTAATAAGGTTGTTTGCGCCAATTATTGCAACCACAAGGAGACGAACCCTTTATATGGACGACAAAACACAGAAAGAGAAAAAAAAAGATACCATATGTCGTTCTTCTCCTGAGGTGTTTGAATGGATGACGGGGTGGGTATGTGGGGGTAGAATGGTGGAAGTATAGGAGGAGTTTGGGGTGGAGGGTGAGGGGGATACTTCAATGTCACCTGCTCGTCAAATGCACGCAAGACAAGCACTGTAGCAACCCTAGCCAGAAACTCGGGAGTGACAACTGGCAGCAAAGGGAGAAAGAGAAAGAGAAACACACGGATCGATAACGATGGACACGACGGGTAAGAATAAGAGACACACACACACAAATAGAAAGAGAGAAGAAAGGAAGACGGGAGAAAAAAAAGGGTTGAAGATAGATAGAGAGAGGACACCGTAGCTCAGGGTAGTGAGAGAAAATGTTTTGGGAAGAAAGAGTGTCAGAGAGAGAGAGAGAAGCGATAGACAAGTCCGAAATGCTTCAAGTCCGACCGACCCCTTTCTCCCCTCGGACCTACCCTTTATCCGTTCATCCCTTTTCTCCTGTTTTCTTCCCTTCTCTTCTGTCCCTAAAACGCAAAGCAAATGAGAGCAGGGATGATGCAAAGGTGGGGCAGGGGGGTGAAGGTTGGGAAAGAAGATGCTATGATTGTGTGAAGGACACACACACACACACACACACACACACACACACACACACACACATGTATATGTAGGAGGGATGCGGGGGGGGGGGG
>CABEEJ010002321.1:13298-39950 GCA_901482245.1 Timema douglasi | reverse complement strand
GATATAACTTCACTGTCACCTGCACATCACGGGAAAGGGCGTAAACAGTTAAGATAGAGAGGGAAGTCAGTTGAAAGGAAAGAAGAGAGACAGCCTGTATGGTTTTGTAAAGAGAGGAAGATTGGATCACGACTGCACTGCCTTAGTTACGTCCGGGTCATAAGAAAAGAAAACTAGGATGAAAGAGAGAGATAGAGATGGTGTGTTTGCAAACTCTTTACTGGCGTATCAATGACAGTTTTACGATCAAATCCGAAACTAAGTGAAGTTTTTCAGCTAGTTTATCACAATATTTGTGCGAGATTTTAAACGTTTTATTGCGGGTTAGTCAAAATAAGCCATAATATTACTAGGATCGGTGGTCACGCTGACTATATGTTAGCCTCATCCAGTGGTGGCGGTTACCATATGAGGATTTACCCCTCCCACCTGAATACATTTTCCTCCCTATGGATTTATTTAACTCCCTTCTGATATTCTCAAATATGAAGCCGAAATCGGGTCTTGTATCAAAATACATAAAAAAAACACAAGAGATGAAAACGTTTGGTCAAAATTCTTATACATATATTGTTGAAAGCTATAATTGGGGGGGAGGGGGGTACAGGAGGTTTCAGAAAGTATCGTTTCCCAGCTGTCTACTGACTCAAGATTAAATACTTTAAAAACTAACTTTCTTTCTGTTTTATACCTACATTTATTGTCAATTAAATATATAGATTTCAAAATGTCTTCCTCCCATTTCTGATCTAACCTAACCTAAATTAACTGTAACTATTAAATGATAAAATAATAAAACTATGTCGACAATTCTGATGACCCATCTTGTGGAGCTATTTTGACACAACTCTCTCGTGGAATGGTTTTATCACCCTACATTAACATAATATATCAAAGTAGATCGCAGGTTTCAATTTATGTCCACTGTACATAATATTAAAACTGAAAAATAGCACCTTGGAAGGTTATCGACGTCATAATATTCAAAATTACCACTCAAAGAAAATAACACAACAGAGGTTATGAATGCACGAACTATAATCTAATAGAAATAAAATAAAAACAGTAAATAGCATTGAGAGAATAAAAATTAAACTAAAATTGGCTCACGGTGCAAAAAACTTTTCCACCACCGCACAGCCTTTGCGCAAGTTTTCTTAGTACAGCGTTTACTCACACGTAAATTATGAAAAGAAAAATACATCCTTTTTAAAGTTGAACCCAAATCGAGTAAAAAAAAACAACAAAGTTCACACGAAGCGGAATTATGTGGGGAAAAAAAGTCCGAGGAAACTGCTTCAAACGGGTTGAGTATTGAAAGGGGGGTGGGAGGCGGTAGAAGGGGTAGTGGCGGAAGGAAGGGGTTGGAGCTGAAGAGCGCACGGAAGAACTGTCACCCAACAACCCCCTTACTCTTTCCCCTACACACAAACACAAAAAAACCGCGGCATTCTGAAGTGTTGGTGTGGTTGTGTAAGAATGTTTTAGAACTGAGCGACACACACAGATAGACCGACATGAGAAGGTTAGGGGGAGGAAAAGGGGGTGGGGGAGTTGACCGACACAAGGCATGTGAGGGGAGGGGAGAGTTAGGGAGGTTCATTTCCTTTTCTGAGTGACACGCGGAGACCTTAAACTCAGTCCCGGGCACAGAACGCAATATCCTCGGACCCGTAAGTTAGTCCTTGAAAAAAAACACATACAAAAACAACCTCCCTATTCCTAACACAACTCCTATAAGCGATAGCAGCAACAGTTAGCAAAAAAAAAGGAAGAAGAGAGGGTTGGGGGAGGGAGATACTATTGCTTCCAAAGTAGGAGAAAGGGTAGTGGGGGAGGGGAGGGTGGACTTCATTGCATATTCAATGACGCGTCTGCCATACGGGGGAGGTCTCGCGGATTTTCTTCTTGAGCCGTAGGGAGAGCGACATGACCGCAAGGAATGCTACTTCCTTCCTGCCAAGTTTTTTTTAGGGCTGAAGTCTACTAGTCACACGACTCTTCCTAACAACAACGAAAAAAAAAGAGGAGAGAGAGAGAGCCTTCGGTCTAGTTGAGTCCGTATTTCTGTAACTGAACTCTTCGGAGGACAGTGGCGGACGAGTGAAGTGTGTGTGTGTGTATATATATATAAAACATTCTCCGGGAAGACCGCGTCGCGTCGCTAATAAAAAGGGGAAACATTATTTGGGAAGAATTTATCATTTTAGTTTTGCGCGGGAAATGGTAAAGCGAGAACACGACGTGAAGAGTTTTTTTATAAATAAAAAAGAACATATATCTTTATCAACTCGTCTTACTACCTGTCCAAGTTATACGCATGTATGATAATTTCTATAATGGGCTAGGGATGAGGAAAGAAGCATTTTAGAGGTAATCTATTGTAAGAAGAGTGGAAAATAGCTTCTTTTTTTAAAAAAAAATCCCACCTTCAATAGGCCAGACTGGGATTCGAACGGGGCCTACGAAAGCTAACGGGACTGCATGCTCTACCCCCACCACTGAGGTGACGACATGGTAGCGGTCCTTCCCGCCACTTGGACTTCACAGCGTTTAGTGCATTCTGCTGCGTTGTTTGGACGTGTTAAACATTATAATACATAATAGTTTTGTGTTTTGTTCGATTGTTAGTGACTGTTTATAATGCGACTATTGTTGTATGTTCTTGTGTCAGTATAAATGATTAAATCTTACTTTAACGGTCTAATATTATTCCACAACGCGTTTATAAGAGTCATGCCTTCCAGATGTTGTGTGTCCGGATGTCAATCAAATTATGACTCTAAGACGAGTGATGGCTACAGACGTATATTTGAAAGATAAATGGACTCGTGCTATTCATAGAGATAATTTCGTCCCCACAAATTCGTCTGTGGTTTGTGAATAACATTTTACTGATTGTGAAATAATTAGGGAAGATAAAGTAACACGATCAGGCGGAGAAGTATTAACGTGTAAAAGAGAAGGGCCTAAATGAATAGATGGATCATTTCCTACAATATTAAAAAAACAGCCAGTATATTTTAAAGGTTTTACTAAAAACAGAGAAAAATACCAGATGAAAAACAAAGGGAAATTTAAACTATTAAAAAACATAAAGAAAAATTGCTTCCAAAAATAAAAATTTCTCTGATTTCAAATCAAATTTTTCAAAGCACTAAAAGCAAGAGTTAGGATAAATTATACAATCATAATTCATAAATGATGAAAATAAAATAGCCTTTGTTAAAATTAATACTACAGAAAGTTCACCTTAAATTTTTCTATGTGTAAGTGTAAATCGAAGTTTAGCTAGTGCGATGCATGTTAAATGTGTACACATTACTAGAAACATTTTTAGAATGTTATGCAATAAACATGAACAGTCCTTTTACTTGTGGTCAACATTTAGAACCGTTCTTGAAACAGAAAATAAAGTAGCTATCAAAAGGGTGAAGAGTTGTAGTTAACAACGTTAATGTTCATCTGTTAGTATTAGTGTTAAGACTATTCAAGTGTTTAACATCAAACCACTTATACGAAGAAATGTTTTTGGCCAAAAAATCACAAAAAGGTTTTTTTACGGACTATAAATGCAATTGGGAAGAGAGTTTTGTGGGTTGACTACTAAAACCTTCAATAAATGTGAACAACTTTATCTAGTTTTTAGTTTAAAAAAAAAGTAATTGCAATATTCTGTAATATTTTAATAATTAATAATTATACAAAAATTTTGAAAGACAGACTACAATATAAGAAAAGCGAAGGTTGACCTGGTGGTCTAGGGTTAAGGTGTCAGACTTCTATGCTGGCGGCCGGGGTTCAATCCTCGGTCCCGGCAAAGATTTATCTGATTGCCAAACCCTTCCTTCACCTCTGACAATACATCTTGTGAATGTGGGGAATGCTAGGCCTCCACCGTGGTTCGGATTACACGTTAAACTGTAGGTCCTCCATTTAATCTCACAATCACCCTACCATTACACATTAGCGTAAGTGCGTATAACCCGAACGGGTAGTAAGACGCGGTGCTAATAATAATAAGAAGAAGAAGAAGAAAAGCGAAAAACGTAAATTAAAGAAGCTTTCCTGTTAACAAAATCAAGTAAATTTGTGTGTATCTAAAACTTTGTAAAACATGTAGCCAATATCATGATGATGCTCAGTCACATTTTTAGTTCTTTTAATACATTTAACATTTGAAAACATGCTAACTAAATTTCAAAATAAATTAAGAGCAAGTATTATATTCTAGCTTAGAATTAAGATTAAACAAAAATTTATTTTTTTAATTTTGGAAGAGTGTAGTAAACTATATATATCATTCGTCAATAATTTATACTTAACATTAATAACCTTACTACAGTAGCCCCATGGCTTCTTTGGTGCTGACTGACAGCTCATAGCTGACAGCTAAATGCTTTGAAACGTTACCAGACCAAATTATGTATCCCCACGCCGAACCATATGATCTGCAAGAACATGTGTTTAGCAGCTGTCACTTCTGACGGTCAAAATTTAGGTATATACCTAAATGTTGACTGTCAGATGTCAGCTGTGAGCTGTCAGTCAGCACCAAAGAAGCCATAGGGCTACTGTAGCACACCATTGATTCACGTAATTAGATTCAAATAATATAACTGGCGTAAGAAATGAAGAGGGGAGTATTGATTGGGGTTGACAGAATAAAATCAATCAAGTTGTGAAAAAATTACAACGCAGAAGGCCTATAAAGCTTCAACAGAACACGATTTGTTAGAATAGTATATGGGAGCGCACTCTAGTTACAGTTGTTGTAGGAATGCTCTCGTGACGCCACCGCAGAAGCAAGTAGGCCCGTTAGCTTTTGTAGACCCCGATTCGAACCCCGATATCCCAGTCTTCAGCAGTACTAATAATAATAATAATAATAATAATAATATTTAGCATCATGTATTACTACCTGTTCGGATTATACGCTTTAAGTACTAATTACGCTAATGGATTAGGAATTGGGAAGGTTGAATTAGAGGAAATGAACCCGCATTTGCGTGGAGGGTGGAAAACCATTTAGGAAGAACCACCCCCAGTTCACCCGACCGAGATTCGAACCTCGATCTCCCAGTTCTCAGCAGTCGAGCTCAACACGACTAGCGCGTTAGCCAAGTACGCCACCGAGGCGGATTCCAGAAGTACTATATTATTATTGTCACTTTAAAGGTATTGGTAATATCCAACAAAAGTAACAGTTGCAGATCACATGACTTGACGTATGTATACGTGAAAGTAGATCTAGTGACCCTTATAGATGTCAGATAAAGCCCTTCCTATGAAAACTGGACTGTAGAGAAGTGAGGCAGATTGGAAACGACGGATCAGGGACATTATTTTGTAGTTCGGTTAGTAGCTAAGCTAAGGGTCTCTGATTATATTCCCGGCATGGCTGAGAAATGTATCATTAGTGAAATGGGAGTTTCGCCTTTCATTGTGATGAATTAACAGCTGTGGGGCCCGGTGTTGTCTGTTTTAGATTTAAGATAGTTATAAGTTTCGTTCTGATAATAATTATTATTAGTTAGTTCAGGATGGGCAGGTTAAATACCCAAAAATTAAAAAAAACTATTAACGAATATATTCCCACTAGAGTAGCTGTTAACTAATAATAATAATAATAATAATAATAATAATATTTAGCACCACGTCTTACTACCCTTTCGGGTTATACGCTTTAAGTACTAACCACGCTAATGGATTAGGAAAATGGGAAGGTTAAATTAGAGGAAGTGAACCCGCATTCACGTGGAGGGAGAGTGGAAAACAATTTAGGAAAAACCACCCCCAGTTCACCCGACCGAGATTCGAACCTAGATCTCCCCATCCTCAGTAGTCGAGATTAACACGACAAGCGCGTTAGCCAACTACGCCACCGAGGCGGGTAGCTGTTAACTGTTATATAAATATACCAATAACAGCGCTGTCAAGTTAACAGCTACCAGAGCGCGGAAGAAACTTTACAAAGGTTTAAAGACCAGCAATACAAGCTAGATGTTCCCCACGAGTAGATGGTAACAGGCGAACTGCTACTAGAGTATGGTAATAACAGCGCTATCAAGTTAACAGATACCAGAGAGTGTAGTGTAGTGCGGCTGTAATAATGTCCGGTGTGCGGGTTGTGACGGGTGACGCTCTTTGACGGATGTCGGGGTAAGGGGTGGGGTGGGATGGGTGTCCCGTCTCCTAGCGTCGCGGCGACAGGGTGGCTTCAACCCTCGTCACGGGACCGGACACATCCCCCTGCAGAGGGGGAGGGGGAGTTTAAACTGTGAGGGGAGCCGCAAACACCTCCCCCTCTTTATATCCTACCCATAAACGCTCAAATATAGTGGACATACGCAAACACAGGGGTGGGAGATAAGGGAGGCATGAATAATGAAATGTGAACTTACCGGGGTACTACTCTAGTCAATTCGTTCCCGTCACAGTAACAAGATGTATTTTTTTTACTCACCGTTCGAGTTGTACGGTTACAGATTAATTTCGATAATTGATGAGGAACAAAGAATGATACCCGCTTCAGGGGTCGAATGGTCTAAGGCATCACTCTTGAAATATACGAGACTACCGATGACGGGGAGATCGGGATTTGAATTGCGTTCAGACGCACTGAGGGTGGTTTTTTTCACCCTTAAAAATTTCCCACTCAGCAAAATTGCTTAATCAGTACCCTTAAGAAAAAAAAAAAATACCCGCTTTTCATTGTGGTGGGGGAGAAATAATAAACCATTTAACATCCGACCGGGATTCGAAATCCAACTTCTCTATTACCAAAAAACCAGTCTAAATTAGCTTGACGTTAGACCGCGAGCACGCCTGAAGGTTTACTCTTATCGCAAACCTTGAGAATTCCCTCGTTATTTAAGAAGTGTTGTGTTATTTCAAAATATGTATCACGTCAAAATGTCCGTATAATATAAAACACTTTACATTTTAAGTTTTATCAAATGAAAAAAACAACTTAAAATCAGCTCAGTATCAACGATTCAAGCGAAATTCTGCAGCTTTGAGATTAAAGTAGGATAAATGGTTGGTAAAATTGGTATAAACTTCCTCTTACAAATAGCCTCAAGTTTTTTAAAAGGGTCACAACAGAAAATTCTAAATTTTTTTAAGGATTGTCTTGGTGATTATAAACTTAAAAAGATTTGCCTTTCCTATAATAAATACCACAGGAGAGTTTCTCCTTTCAAGTAGACGACCCCCTTAAGGTGGACATTTAGAGGAAGCATGTTAAGAGCAGTGTTTTTACGGTTTTTATAGCAGACTTTTTTTTGCCCAAAAGAAATAGCTTTATTAAAAACATAGAGTTTAATTTTCTTCACGTGGTGACATCAATAATTGTAAGTTTTTGACAGGATTAGTATATTTATTAAGTAAATACTAGAAGCAAATGAGCTTCCTAATTATTAGTATTATCCTGATTTTTTAGTAAAAAAAAAGTTTGAAGGAAAAAGTCATACATCGCAACAAAAGGCATGTGAAATCTCAGAGTATTTCCGCTAAAGCAAGATATTCACGACGGCAACTCAGCTAGCCAAATAAACTTTATCGGAGTTGTCAAAATTGTGTCACGCCACAGTTCAATAAATAATACAATCAATGTCGGTTTCTGTGTTCACCTTCAAGGGATACCTGATTCATACTTTACCACAGACAATTGGAGTAAAATATTAATTTAACCTCGATTCCATCCCTTAAACGTTTTCTTTAATAGAAGGGGAAATTTGAAATATTCATGAAAATTAATCATACACATGATTATTAAATTTTCCGCAGACCGGCACTTCCCTTTTTTGGAACTCGGTACTGGGTCGCGACCCACCATTTGTAAAATACTGTTGAAGACTATTCGACCACCAGCATGGCGTGTGGACTACCCCAGCCAGCCGTCTGATGAAACAGGAAGAAAAGAAGTTCTTATTTACAAGTCAGACACACCTCATTGTTATTTTCCAAATTACAATAGACGATGAAGGTTTTTAAACAAATTACTGACGCCTTAATTATGGGCTGTATTTAAGGTGACTCGCATCTGTTTTATCCGCGGACAGGATACCACAATGAATAGCGTTATTTCTTTGTTTATAAAGACAACTATCATGATTAATAATTAAATAAAGGGGTTAGGCCATTTTTTTTTCTTTCAAAAACTACACAGTAGGTAAAGATATGTGCACGTTTAAAAACACTTTTTCTGTATCTTTAATTTATTTTTACAATAGCAATAATATATAATAATTAGGAAAAATATGCTACTGTCAAAAAGAAGGGCATTTAGTTTTTTTTAACACTTTTCAAAAAAACTGTATTTTATTATTTTATATTTTTTGTGCACCGCGCCCTTTTAGCTGTCCGGACTGTACATATTTTAACTACGCTAACGGGCTAAGGATGCGAAAGGTAGGTATTATTTTATAAGAAAGGTACCCACATTATTGCGGGGGACAAGTGATAAACCATGAGACGAGAAATCTCCCAACAAACGACTCTTCAGATGTATTTTGAGTTTCGACTCCCTATAGTTCTTACAAAAAAATAAAATTAAAGACCTGGAAGTAACATTAATTCGCGCGAACGATGACAACTGACTGTTTGCAGGGGAAACCCCCCTCTCCGACCTGCTCCAAGGGCTCTGTAATGCCCCTCGCGGGACCCATTCTCTCCCCCTCTCCGGCCACAGTGTGAGTCAAGCTCCTGGCAACGCTAATTCATCATCAGGAGGGGGCGGCAGGAGGGTGTTCCAAGACGAACGCGTCATGGACGCCGCTTGTTTCGCGTCCCTCATAAATTAAGCGATGCCTGCTTTATGGTTCAATTACCCAGGTCCGGGGGTGTATGGCATTGCAGGACAGGGGGATAAGGGTGGGTGGGGAGGGTGGTTATAGCAGCCACGCACGCACCCTCCTGTGTCTTGCAGATACTACCACCACGCATGGACAAGGAGGAGAGGATGTCAAGGACTAAAGAATCTTTCCAAGGTTGCATCATCTCTGAGGATATTTCACGGGGCACTCACGCTAGGGTCCAACTCTACAGATTTTTTTTTTTGTGGTAGTGTGATAAGGGCGTTGAATATACAGTCCAATTTTTACAAGAACTGGCTTTTATAAAATACAAACAAATTTGTTTGCAGTCAACATAAATAGCGTTTTACTATATTGAAACTAGAAACTTCCTGAAAGGAGACCGAACCACACGTATATTTGAAGAGCCTTACTTGTGTCCTCCGCAGACTAAAAGCTGTCGGCGAGGCGGAAAGGGGCAGCAGTCGGTCGGTTACAAACAGGCGAGGCGAGGCGAGCGAGCAAAGGGCGCAAAGGGGTGACAGCTGTGTTGACGAGTGTCGTGTGTAGTGACAGTTTCAGGAGATGTTGTGACAGTGGCGCAAGTGACGAGGGGAAGGGGGGAGGGAGGCGTGTCCTACTGACAGACAAGAGGGATACAGTGGAACGAAACAGCGACAACACTTTACTCGGCTTGATTACCGTGGCGGTGTTACTATATAGCCTCCAGCCTATCGGTCTAGTGACCAGCATTCCTGGCTACTAATCTAGAGGTCCTGGGTCCGATTCCTGCGTTACCACAGGTATTTTTCCTGAAGGAGAATTGTTCCTATGGTCAGCATGGTCTGGTTAGTTAGGCTGAAGTTAAGTTCAAAGCAATGGCACATCATCATAATCATCATCATCATCATATCGGGATAAAGTTACCACACCTCAGAAGACGGTTACATATCCGCCACTGCCAGTAGAATACCAGGAGTGTTTAGCCGACAATTACAGGTAGTTTACTCTAATATATAGCTTAACGCCCGTCACTTTAGGTCATTCCATCAAGGGAATTCTCTCTTATAGTTGATGTCGACATCTTGGTGAATTCAAAGCAATTTTTCGAAGCAAGTCGCATCTTCCCTTGACGCACGAAAGCACTCTATAAGAACTATCAAACTTAAGACTTCAATTTACGAAATAAAAAGCTAGGTAATAAAATGAGTAGTTAACCTTGTGAGGCCTCTTGTATATGTTCTGATAACTTACCCCCCCCCCCTTTTATTTCTCCGACGAGTATACACGCTCACTCTACTATTTAAGCCTGGACAGCATTACTTGATTACTTGATTGACAAATGCTTCTACGGACTTTAAAAAAAAAATCTACATTCCGGCTGGAATATTTCTTCTAACCACTCTCATTAATAAATCAAAAAGCTTTAAGTTGTAGACGATTTAAAACAAAAAGTTTGCAATTAAAACATTGTATCTAATACATAGTTTTGTGACAATGTAACACTAAGATTTTTTTTTTCAATGTTGTAATTTTTTTAAACGAAGAAAAAAACGTAGATACATTAACATGGGATAATCCAATCTCACCTTATCACTACGTCACAGGAAGGCGACGTACTTAAAGTTTTGAAATAGCGCAGAGTGAGGATAGCCGGCACCCTTAAACTGTGTCTGGCAACCTTCGTTGCGCCATAGCATAGAGAAAGGAATACATTTCTCTATGGCCATAGTCTCCTAGAGAGCTCTCTCCATGTCAGTCAACTGAAGGGAGGGTGCCATGAGCCACTGACAGCCCCAGGGAAGCAGATAAGTAAAGGACGCGGACGTCGCAAGGATTAGAGTCGCTCTATTTTCCTCCTACCCTCGTTCTGAGTCGAGCTTGTGATGGGCCGACGGACGGAGTCTGCCCTCGCCTTTCAGAGGAACACTGTTTCATAGAGCTGGACCTTAGGATAGATTCAGGGTCAGAGTTTGTACCACGGCCTTGTCAACTCTGTCGGGTTTGACGTTCGGCCTCTAAGAACAGAGTATGTGCGACAAAAAGTAATTATTTGTGCACAGCGTCTTATCACCCATCCTGATATCCCATACTCACGGGGTAGGGATTAGGAGGATAGAGTTTAGATAAAATGCTCTTACAGTTGCGTGAGCGGAGGGTTGGAAACCATACGGGTAAAAAAAAAAATCGGTACACTCCTCCAGGATTTGAATCCAGATTAGCCCCTTCAACGAAAAAACAGCTAAGACACATCTGATACCGCCTGTCCAACTTCCCACCAGAACGGTGGTAATGAGAGTAGATAATTAATAATAATCAATTAATTTATGCCGGGATGATAGAGTTACGAGTTGAAGGCAGTATTTTTTGCAAAACACCTTTTTTTCCGGCAAAACAAATCAAACATTTTCCCAATAGAAACAAAGCTAAATTTTCTTCACGTGGTGTGATATCAAAAGTTGTTGAATAACGGTCAAGGGTGTCCTAAAATTTAAAGACAACGTTTTTTCTTAATTTAAATAGTTTCTCATCTAATTCCGTTATGCACATGACAGATATTCAACATATGTCGATAACACCATGTGTAGAAAAAATTAAATTCTGTTTTTGCTGAAACAATATTCGATTTATTTTGAAAAAAAAAAAAGTTATGAAAACTGGAAAAACTAACCGTAAGAATGTGAGAGATTTATTGATATTTGTAGCGAAGAGTTATTATGTCAAACTACTCACGTAACATCACTCTCAGCACCCAAATGATATGTTTTCTTCACAGAGATACTTACCTGAAACAAACAAAATAACCATTCATAATTTGATAAATATAACACATAATTTCTCATTAAATAAAGCCAACATTATTGAGAACAGACACTAAGGGGAGTTATGAAGGGTGGAAACGGAACTTAAAAATATTTAAATTGTGTGGTTATATAAACACGAAAGGAGTATTATAATTTAATAACAACATTATTAGAATAGTGTGTACTGTATTCAGGAAGTCATTCAAGTAAAATGTATAGAAATGATCAAATTAATTAGACGGGTTGTTAAATGATTCAATGTCAAATGTCATGCACCACAATAGAGATTAAAAAAAAAAAATTGAAGGTGATATAATTTGTAAGAATGAAAAAATATGATAAAAATAGTTAATGTTAAACATGAGCATACAAAAAGCAAAAATAATTACATTCAAGTTGGTATATTATAACAGTGTTCATGTATGACGTTGATAATAAATGTGATTAATACAGTGATGTAGTGAAATAATTATTATGAATATTCAAATCTTATGTCTTAAGCTGTAAATCCTTGCTCTGAAAGTGGTAGAGCGACATGTTTTGATGTTTGGAGAGGAGGGAGGGGGACGTGAAGGGTGCTTTATTGTATACATAGAGGGAAACACTTTCTAAAACGACACGTCTCGCCACTGAAACACGACCTAGATGAAGTCAGACTGTGCCATGTGCTGATATAGTCCTGTGCCTGGATTAGTTTGATCTTAAACCTACCAGCAACAAGAGTAATATACACCAGGCCCCCGACTAGCAGAGGTTAATGTGACCAAGACGACCTCGGATAGCCAAAAACTCGGATATTACGGGAAGATATTTAGATATTTTACATAGAAAATCAATGATTACTCAACCTATTGACTTTGCCTCTAAAAAATACTTGCGTCTGTTCACAACTAAATAAAAACTTTTAATAAATGTAAATTAACAAATAATTATAGCTACGGTAAGGTACAGTACCAGTATGTGGTACGCAAAATAAAGTAGAGCTCATATGAAACAATTAAACATTCTAATATTTAATTCACAACACTATGCGTATAGAACTGTGCGCTTCACAGTGCCAGCGACGTGGTGTTTATCTGTTGTGCGCATGCGCACATAGGAGGGGGTGGGGAGGAAGGTGGGACTGCCAGGTAGAGAGAGCACTGTTGCTCTCGTAGTGCCGGCTCTGGTGTGATGGTGGAAGGAAGTTTTCTTTTACTCAGCGTGTGTTGTGCTTAAAAACCGTGTACCATATTCTTGAATATGATAAAGTGTAGAGGAGTGGAGAATTAGATTAATATTCTGCTTCCAGTTATTCTATTTGATTCTTTTTTTTCTGTTCTTTTATTTAACAGAAACACTAAATGCGCTTGCAGTACTTTTAATGGAGAAAAATTTCCTCAATTGTCATCCAGAGGTCAAGGAAAACATTATTGAACTTTTTTCGCAAATTATTATTATTATTATTACTAGCCGTTCGGTTTATACGCACTTACGCTCATGTGTAATGGTAGGGTAAATGTGAGATGAAATGGAGGACCTACAGTTTAACGTGGAATCCGAACCACGGTGGAGACCTGGCATTCCTCACATTCACAAGATGTCTTGTTAGAGGTGAAGGAAGGGTTTGGTAATCAGATAAATCTTTGCCGGGACCGAGGATTGAACCTTGGACGCCAGCATAGAAGTCCGACACCTTACCCCTAGAGCACCAGGTCACCCTTTGCGCAAATTAAAACAAGAAGAATGTATTTCATTTTTAAATAAATAGATCAAGCTTAAACTGTAACCATTTAAGTTAAAGTAAGTAAAAAAGGTTTATTTTTTCAAAATTTTATCAATTTCCTGAACAAATTTTCTTTTTATACTTTTTTTCCCCCCTTTACACAATTTTAAAACAAAGGCTAAATTTTTATGGAGCAGCACCCCCACTAATTTTAGCTACGAGTCGCCACTGGACGACTGTAACAGTTTAATGCGGATTATTTCCTGAACAATTCTCACGATACATACATTGTGTTACAACCTCTAATAATATAGAACCTCGGTTAATCGGGTCTCTTTATTTAGTTCCCATTATTTCATCTTACTACTAGCCAAGGCAGGTATGTCTGTTATGACTTTCAAAAGAGGAACTTAATTACATTCCCAAACAAACGCCAACACAGAAAGAAAATTAGAAACGACTTGTAAAATAAAAAATACAACGGGCCGCTTGTTCTCGTTCACTGTTTTCGAGACTAGTAATAAGCTCGAGATCCGGTAGCTTCACCTCGAGATAAAAACATAACCACCTAATTACTCCTCTGATTCCCGTGTCGTCGTCACCAGCGGTAGAGGGGAGTGGGGGGATGAAGAAGAGATGAAAGAAGTTTGCCCATGGTGGAAATGAAGGCTGAAGAGTGTGGAACGGACATGTCACATGGTCGCTGCACAAAGTGACGTCATCAACCTCGGTTGTTCTTTTTCACAGGAACTGTGTTGTTCCACACCCCTATTTAAACCTAACTACGTCATCGACCCTGGTGGGTGCCATCGACGTCCCAAAGCCCTGCTCGGATAAGCGATATGTGACAACAGTGGTTTGGGAGGCTCTCACCCAACCCCCAATAGAGTAGTGTCTCCGCACGTAACTCTAAGAAACCCTTATTCGGTTTCTCAAATTTCTTACCCCCGTTATGCCCCCAATGTTACTAATAATATGTAATATCTGTTTCTTTGTTTCAGAACTTCGCGAAACGCGACAACCCGTTTTAAATTTTTGCGAACCACACGATGTGACCAATTGGTCGGTACGTGTTGGAACTTGCTCTCGTACTCCCATTCAGGAAGCATCAGAGCATGCTATTGGACTTCGACTTCGACCTGGCACCAATGTGTATGAGCAATAGAAAAATAACAAACTAGAGTCGATCCCAACTACATGTGATACAGACCCAACTGTCTCGTTCAATGCCCGAAATAGACACACATAGACCGGACAAGTTTTGTTCTCAATTTGATAAATATGTAAATTAGTTCAATTTAGAAATCTATACTAACTAAGGTGGTCTAGGGGTAAGGTGACGGACTTCTGTGCTGGGGGTCCAGGGTTCAATCATCGGTCCCGGCACAGATTTATCTGATTACCAAACCCTTCCTTCACCTCTGACAAGACGTGTATTAATCACAACTTGTGAATGTGAGGAATGCCAGGCCTCCACCGTGGTTCGGATTCCACGTTAAACTGTAGGTCCTTCATTTCATCTCACAATCACCCTACCATTACACATTAGCGTAAGTGCGTATAGCCCGAACGAGTAGTAAGACGCGGTGCTAATAATAATAATAATAATATACTAACTAAATAAAAATGTTTTAATCACGTTATCTGCTAAAAGAATTAAACGTAAAATCTGACAGCAGTCAGTGCACATAATCATAGCCAAAGACTAGTATTTCTCACGCAATCTTAGTTTGTTCCTTTACTTTTGACTCTAAATGCGCTTAGGTTAGTTTACTAATTTCATGTACTGTATTCTATAGCTTTAATTATATATTTACATTGCTACATTTCGTAGACTTTGAGAGCTTTGAAATGTGGTGGTGGATAAGACTTGAGAAGATCAGGTGGACATACAGGATGACAAACGAAGAAGTTCTAAGAAGTATGTACGAAACAAGAACCGTTTTGGATGTGATTCTTCTGTAAGTACAAAGCAAACTGGATCAGACACATCTTTAAGCCGGTTGTAGGTTTACAGATAAAATCGGTGTCGGTCCGGTAGAACAGAGATCACATGCAAGCTTATGGCCAAGCAGTGCACTATGCCGACACGACATTACTATCGTGCGGACGACTACCGATAGATAATATGCCGTAGTGATGCTGGAGGCCCTCTTGGTACATACACCGATATAAGTGCGCAGAGGAGGTGCGAGCTCGTCTCTAGCTGTGATCTAGTTGTGATCTAGCTGTGACCATTGCTTCGGATCCATCTTTCGAGAGTTTAGGTTATTGCGCTTTCGTTCTTCTATGTAATAACACTTATATTGTTTTAGTTGTATAGGATAGTTGTTGGATAATTTGTCTAGCAGGTTCCAAATAATACAAAATTACTTTGATTGAATTGGTGGGGAATAGAGCGTGTTTGTGTGTTAAACATTATAGCATGGTCTCAAAATTATTTTCCTTTCCACTTCTGACGTAGTCTCCTCCAAATATGAAACAGACACAGCGAAAGACACTTCCTATTCTGCACGAAAGCCTTGTTGATTGTTCGGCGTTCCTCATGAAAATTCACGCCTCTCAAGCGCCAACAGTGATCTTGTCAGTGTCTATACAACAACCGACGCTGGTATCGGTACCGACAACGATATCAGAGCACCGACACCGATTTTATCGATACGTGTACAATTACCCACAGGTGATAATGTCTTCTGCATTACGTCATAGAGGGCAATTTTGAGGGAAATAGGAGCTTTGGGAAGGAGGATTCAATTATTGGATGACTTGAAGGAAATAAGAAAATTCTGGGAGCTGAAGGAGAAGGCAGAGGACGGGTCTCATTGGCGGTATTAAGTTCACTGACTAAAGGAACAGACCTCTCGTGTGAAAGAACATCCAATAACAAAAATGTATTGACAATGTACAATACCATGAATACAAAAATGACTAGTAGGTGTATGTATCATTTAAATGACAGCTACCTTTTCTGACTTTCATAATTGATTTTAGAATGATTATACCAAAAAATTCCAATACAAGAGGGTCACTTTATACCTCTATTACGTGAGGTGAGTGTGCGTGTTTTGCGTGGGAAAGGGAGAGAGTCAGCGAAAGAAAAAAGAGGGATAGTAAAGCAAATAGAGAGAAAAAAAATCACATGTACGGCTTTTGATTAATCCTGAATGCGAACACTTCGCCACTTGGATACAACTTCAATAATGTTTAATTTACCGTTCTCTTTTTAATAGTGTGTCTATAGTTAATCTGTTTCCATGCAAGTTCAATCACCCTATTTTACTTTTATTTATCACTTTTAAAACAAATATAGAGTTTCTTAAACTGCTTCTGTTTGTTCAGGTACCTTGAAAGGTAAAGGGCATCCACAGTAGGATAGGTGTTATCTGAAAGCTAGGAAAAGTTATCAACTTATCACTTATTCATTCGCCAAACAAAATTATATACATTACCATATTATGTTGATTTGTTGTTACTTTTGGTTGTCGAAACATTCACACAAACAATGTGTTTTAAATAAGTAACAGTTTTTGCATTATTTAAACACGAACTTATGAAAATGACCTTTTGGATGTTTCTTTTTTTTTGTGAAAGTGACGTCTACGGTTCACTTTAAAAAAAATGCTTTTCAAAACGAGAGCTTCTAAAATACAGCGTGCTCTTCTGAAATTAAGATGGTAAACAAGCCAAAACAAGGGTGGTTGATGACGTCATACGAACCGTCAAGCCAAATGTGTTCTTACACTGTTTACAAAATTAAAAGTTTTAATTTGAAACTAATTTTTGAATGGCTCTATAAGTTATAAAAAAAACTTTTACTATTTTGGTGGTCAGTTATAACAAGATACAGGTGTGAATATAATACTATTTAATTATTCCATCTCTCTTGTTGCCACAGCTACAAAACAAACAAAAAAACAGAATAATTTTATTAATATATTTTGTTCTTTCAATAAGTTACTAAAACGCCAATTATATGGTAATCTTATTATTATTATTAGCACCGCGTCTTACTACCCGTTCGGTTTATACGCACTTACACTAATGTGTAATGGTAGGGTGATTGTGAGATGAAATGGAGGACCTACAGTTTAACGTGGAATCCGAACCACGGTGGAGGCCTGGCATTCCTCACATTCACAAGATGTCTTGTCAGAGGTGAAGGAAGGGTTTGGTAATCAGATAAATCTTTGCCGGGACCGAGGATTGAACCCCGGCCGCCAGCATAGAAGTCTGACACCTTACCCCTAGACCGCCAGGTCACCAAATATATGGTAATCCTTAGGGGGCATTATTATACTCGTTTGATAACACTTTTTATTGATATTATATTATCAGGAAGCTCATTGTAATTATTTCCAAATAGGTTAACATTAGTCACTTTCAGTCAATGTTTGCAATAGAGAACCTTCTTATAGCTGTCAGATACCAACCATAGATGCCCTATAGAAGTGTTTCCTTGATGGATTACACTATGGCCCTATATTATAGACGACATAGCTGAAACGTAGAAGGTAAGCGTCATACCTTTCAGGGTAAACGGAGCGCACAGTCCAATTTTCATAGGAAGGGCCTTTTAGAAAATACAAACTTTTTTTTCAATGTAAACATTGATAAAATACTGTTTTATTTTATAGGTATTGATAATATCCATCACAAGGGCAGCCGTAGATCACATGACTTAACGCATGAATACGTGAAAATAGATCTAGTAGCTTTTGTAGCTGTCAGATAAGGTTATTCCTATGGTTATAGAACCATTGTATTATTCTTGTAAAAGCTGTGTAGTAAAATACACAGAGGTGAATAAAATAACTCTAAACTATAGAAAATAATTTATATATTGGGTAGAAGACATTTTTTTTTGCTCCTATAATGCAGCCAGTGATACATCATTATGTGTCTTGAAGCTATAGCCTGATTTTGGTTGGAAGAACATCTTAGAAAATTCAAATATAATTATGTCTTTGCAGCCAACAATGATAGCATTTTACTTCAGATAACGTGACATGATGTATGAATATATTAAAATAGTTTTAATAACTTTAGTAACCACCAGATACTGTTCTTCCTACCGAAATCAGGGTGTATATAGATCGTGACTGTCTAAGAGGCAGATAGCATACACCTGTTAATTATTATTATCGTTATTATTACTATTATTATTACTATCGTTATTATTATTAATCACCGCGTCTTACTACACGTTCGGGTTATACGCTTTAAGTACTAATTACGCTAATGGATTAGAAATTGGGAAGGTTGAATTAGAGGAAATGAACCCGCATTTGCGTGGAGGGAGAATGGAAAACCATTTAGGAAAAACCACCCCCAGTTCACCCGACCGAGATTCGAACCTCGATCTCCCCGTCCTCAGCAGTCGAGCTTAACACGACAAGCGCATTAGCCAACTACGCCACCGAGGCGGGTTGTTACATATTGATACCTCTTCCGCATACTCTTGACTGGTGAACTGTGAATTCGGCTTTAGGCGTCCTTAGTCACAAAGTCAAACATAATTCTTAAATGGTCGAAGATGTTCCATGATATATATGTTGATTCTCCTTTTAAATAATAGTATTTACAGGTGCTTAAAACCCGCGGGGTTGTACTCCCTGCGATCGCTTGTCTCCGAATAATGTGCCTAGAGTCCTCGACTGCGTTCACACTAGCCGTGCGGCCAACAGATAGAATGGAGTCTTATGGCACAGCGCTCACTTGGTCACGTGAGAGCAGTGCACACGTGGCCAGTTGTTTAGGCTACAAAGAACGTAATAATGGGTGAGCGCGCATCGATAGTCAACTACACAGCGGCCAGTACAATCCGTTCAGTCACTCGTTTGTTTAGGAGGTACCGTGTAGCAGCTACTTGCTCCGCGTCCGTTGCGAGACTGACTGTACACACTTCAGATGGCNGGGTGGAGGGGGGGCGCTAGTGCGTGGGCGGCCTAATTCAAATAAATCTCGTTAGTACAATTTACGAATCACACATACTCAACGTTCTAAACAATTTGGGTGTGCGAGGATCAATTTTTAAATGCGAAGAAAAATTGAAGCAAAGACTGTCAATTTTATTGCTGTCGTCACATAACACTACTTTTAGTTTTTAAATCACCTACTAAGTACCTACATCTAGTTAATGAGAGAGGCTAGAAGAAAAAACAAAGCACACTATATTATTTCATGCTGACATACAGTAGCCTCATGGCTTTTTTGGTGCTGACTGACAGCTTTGAAAAGTTACCAGACCAAATTATGTATCCCTACGCCGAGCCATATGATCTGCAACAACAGTTGTTTAGCAGCTGTCACTTTTGACAGTCAAAATTTAGGTATATGCCTGAATGTTGACTGTCAGAAGTCAGCTGTGAGCTGTCAGTCAACACAAAAGAAGCCATGGAGCTACTGTATATGAATGTATCAATGTTACGTTATAGATGTTATTTAATAACTAGTCTGAGATAAAATACAGCTTATAAACTGGTTTAAAAATTATTCTGGTTTGACATATGTCATATTCAGTGAGATAACTAATCTGGTAATAATATATAGATTTTTTTTTCTTTTTCTGAAAAGTTTCAAAGATGCGAAGTAATCGTGGGTGTCAAAGAGAATATTATTTGACCTTCAACATGTATATTTTGAAACATCGCAAACCCCTACTAAACAACGCACAAGACGAGTAAAAAAATACCTGTATATTTGCACATCCGATAATCCGTAACTAATTCAAATCTCCGCGCACCTCTCTCCAACCAGCCCTTGCGGTGCAACTAAACCAGTGTCGCAACTCCCCCAACAGGTTGCGCTGAGCGCGCTGCGACAGAAAGTAGGGCAGTGGCCTGGTTTACCCCGGTCTCCCCTAGTCGTAATGTTCAGCGACTGATTGCTACAAGATGAATGGAAATAGGGGAGGGGAAGAGAGTTAACTCTATAATAGTGAAAGGGGGGTCGCGGCATCATCCCTTGATCGAGGGGTGAGGAAGGATGGTAATGAGTCAACTGATCACAACATTGTTCGTTATCAACCCTTCAGTGTGTTAGTATAGGGTGGGTCAGCGTAAAGCCATTTTTTTCCTGTTACGATTATTTAGTTTAAAGGGCTTTCATCTGTAAAATGAATGAGCTATTGTTAAATTTTAGGTTTATAAAAATGATTCAAAGAGAATGTCACTGTATTATTATTATTATTATTATTATTATTATTAGCACCGCGTCTTACTACCCGTTCGGGTTATACGCACTTACGCTAATGTGTAATGGTAGAGTGATTGTGAGATTAAATGAAGGACCTACAGTTTAATGTGGAATCCGAACCACGGTGGAGGCCTGGCATTCCTCACATAATGTCACTGTAATGTCAACGTAATGATATCCTACCAATGTTATAAAAATGAGTTGGTGTCTGTCCGTTACTCTTTCACGCTAAATTAACAAAATCAATAGTGCTTAAATTTTGCATTCACATAACTCGGACGTCCGTCTAACATGCAGGCTAATTGAAATTTGAAGCAAAATGGCGGTTACAAAACTTTTTTGTCCTTATCAAAACTTTTACTAATATAATTTTCACTGGACCAACATTGAAAATTCTTTCAAAAGACTAGATTGCCGAGAAAGGGGAGAAAGGGGTTCGATTCCTGACGGGTCTACTGAGGGTGGTTTTCTCTAAATGGTTTTCTACTCTTCCACCATACAAATTAGGGTACACTTCTCTAAATTCAACCATCCTAATCACTAATCCATTAGTGTTACTAGAACGGGTACACGTCATTATGGCCTAAGTGTAGGCCAAATTACTTTATGTTAAATTAATTTTTAGGCAATTTATTTAAAGTGTCTTTGTGTTGTCTTCGGAAACATTCGTTATGATTTGTAGTGATGTTACTTGATAACGAGGTGTGTAATGTTTAGTTAAATAGTATATACTAACGTTTCAAAATACATTTCTCTTCTCTCAATTTACTACTGCCCAAGGTATAGCAGCACGTCCACTAACCTGTAGTACAACTTTTGTGAGTTGAACTTTTTGCAATACCATAATATTGTTCTAGTTTTTGTACCATTTTGTACCTGTACCCCTTTTGAGTAACTAACATAAAATGTGGCCACTCCATGTTGGTAATTTGTATCATTTTGAATTATAAACTCTTTTCAGTGCTAAAGTATATTTTTTATCTGCCTTTCTCACGTTTAGATTTGGTTGATTAACTTTTTTCTATCGAATCATCTAAATAAGGTTTTCTCAAACTTTATGCACTTGAGACTTACTTGAACATTAAAAGTAATTGTTAAGCCTCACTTACACTCCAAGGGGAAAATATTACCCGTGAATCTAAGTATGATATTAGATTGACGAAACCAATAGTAAGTGATATCATGGCGGGTAAAATAATATGTTTCAGTATGTATTAAATGGTCTTGAAATATGTTTAAAAAATATACATTCTAATTATCTAAATATTGGTTTTTGCATTCATTTGTTCATATAATGGGTTTTGATCTTCATTTCATAAAATAATAACACAATACAAATACAGTAAGTTCATTTATGTTTCCGTGCTACCACGTAATTTTGAGGGAATATTTCAAAGTAATCTTTTGTGTACTCTATCTATCTTTTCACATTCTTACAAATAAATTAAGTTCAATTATGTTTTCATGTCGCTACTTAATTTTGAGGGGATGATATTTCAAAGTAATGTTTCGTGTGTTCCATTTATTTTTCACATTCTTACAAATACAATAAGTTCGGGTGTTTCCATGTGGCTACTAAATTTTGAAGGAGGATCTTTCAAAGTAATGTTTTGTGTAACACATTTATCTTTTAACATTCTCTTTCTCTCTGACACTTTCTCTCTCACATACACTCTCTTAAACATCTTCTTTCATTTTGTCTCAGACTTTTTCCCTCTCTCACACTCTCTCTCCACTCACACACACTATTAAACAATCTTTCACACATTATATTTATCACACTCGATCTTAAACTCTGTTTAAGGTGCGGCGAGTATTTTTTACATAAATGAAATTTTTTGGTCAAAATAAATAAAACAACAACGAGTTTAGTTTTCTGCACATGCTAATATTAACAAATATTGAATATCTGACAAGGGTGTCCTAGAATTTTGTCAAAACTTTTTATCTTTATTTAAAAAGTTTTGTCAAAATTCTAGGACACCCTTGACAGATATTCAAGATCTGTTGATATGAGCATGTGCAGAAAACTAAACTCGTTGTTGTTACTGGAGAAATATTTGATTTAGTTGGGATAAAAAATTCAAATTCTATAAAAATTGTAAAAATACTTTCGCTCCTTTCGGTCGCACTTTATAAACTCACTCGCTTTTTCTCAACTCTTTCTCTCTCTCAAACTCTTCCTCTATTTCAAGCTTTCTCTCACACGCTCTTACATTTTCCCTCTTTCTCAAACACCCTTTATCTCCCAAACACCTTCTCGGTCTCAAACTCTCTTTATCTGTCTCAATTTTTTTTCTCAAACTCACTCTCCCTCTCTCTCAAAATCACTCTTTCCCTTAAACGCTTTCTCCTTAATTCTTTCTCTAGAACTTTATCTCATTCAAACTATCTCTCAATGTCTCAAACTTTTTCTATTAAACTCTCGGTCTCAATATTTCTCTCTCTTTCACTCAAACTTTTTTTGAAATTTTCTCTCTCTTTAACACAATACCTCTCACAGTCTTTTCCTCAAAATTTCACTTTCTCTCTCTCTCTCTCTCTCTCTCTTACACACACACACACACACACACACACATTTACTTATAAAACTAATAATAATGATTTTAATAATAGTTAAGGATCCAGTCAAACCCATCATTTAAGTTTTTAAAGATGGCCATTATGATATTGATGTTTACTGGTAAATTTATTTCACACGTCGCTATTATATACATTTAATAATACAATAATAAGACCTAGCTTAAAACATATGTTCATGTAGAGTTAACATTGCTTTAGTCCAGTAACTTTAGGCAAAAATCGGGCGTCACTTAAAAAAAAAGCCAAGTGAGTGAGCTGAATATTGGTTTCCACTTTCACTTTGCCTTTCTAAATGAGTTATCAAAAGTTCCTATCATTCGATTGTACAATTTTACCGCACGTAAAAGTAGCTGAAAATGGAGTTCTTAATTGTTTTTCACTAATATCTTCGTTTCTAATAATTTCATAACCATGAGATATGCTAACAAAGAAATAAGATCGGAAAATTATATACATAAAAGGTGATTTAGTGTTTTGTAAGCTACTGATATATTATTTTTGTTTGTAGAATTAAGATGATAGGTTTGTTGGGGTACAGCTGTATGTAGAAGATATGTTAATGTTTTTATAAATATTGTAACTATCTCGCATCAGTTGTGCTATCTATATTCAGATAAAAACAACTAACAGTACTTTTTACTTTCCAAAAATACCCGAAGGTTTTCAATTTACATTTTATGCCAAATGACTTTTGTGAAAGTGATTTTTAAACCAAACGACTTTAGGCCAACTGCCACGTCCCCTACCTGGCCATAAATCTGAAACAGTTTGATGGATTTTGTTCAAACTTGATATCTAGATTTATAAGGAAATACCTTGGGACTTTTTATTTATTTTAACCTTAGCTCTAAGTTTAAGGGTAGTTTACTGATAAGGAATTTTTTTGAATTCCAAATTTTTCGAAAACGACTAACGATTGTGTATAAAATGAATACCCAGGGAGTGTTTGACCTCCCAAAAAAATTATTCTTGGTTTTGGGGAAAATTTATTTAAGGATAAATAAATGATGACTAAAAAAAAATTAGATATTAAAAAAACGGGCTTTTGTGATTTGGTCCAAAATGGGTATCTCTAAAGCTTAGTAGATTATAAATAATTATGTTTATTTTTCTAAAAGTAAATTTATTTTATAGGTGTTTACCGATAGCGAATTTTTGTAAAAAAAAATAATTAATTGATATCAGGGGACTATTTAACACTATCAATAATAATGTATATTTATTTTTTTATTGTAAATTATTTTAAGGTTTACTTAAGACAAATTATAGACAATTTGAACAGTTTTGAAATTTTCTTTAAAGAGTGAGTTCAAAATATGTTTTTGGAAAGAGTTTTTCATGATGAATAAGAAAGTTTTAATTTTACAAACTAAATATATTTTTATAGTAGTTAACAAATCACTTATTTTTGAAAATTTAAATAAAAACATTTGAATTATTTGGTTTAAAATGTACTTATATAAATTATTTATTGTGATTAACAAGATGATTTGTTGAACTTGAAAAAAATATGCAGGTAAAAATATAAACATCCTCAGTACACCCGAACCGGATTCAAAAACTGATCTCATCATTGGCAATCCCAGTCTATAGCGAGAGTGATGCCTTAGAAACCATTCGATCACCGAAGAGGGTCTCCATCTGGTGTAGTGAGTGTGTTTCCCCTAAATTATTTTCCACTTTCCCTCTGAAAATGTAGGTACACTTCCTCTAAATTCATCCTTCCGTATCCCAAAATCATTTCCGAAGAACAAGTACAGTAGCCCCATGTTTTCTTTGGTGCTGGCTGACAGCTAACAGCTGACTTCTGACAGTCAACATTTAGGTATCTACCTAAATTTTGACCGTCAGAAGTGACAGCTGCTAAACACATGTTTTTTCAGGTCATATGGTTCGACGTAGGGATACATAATTTGGTCTGGTAACTTTTCAAAGCCATCAGCTGTCAGTCAGCACCAAAGAAGCCATGGGGCTACTGTAGCCTGGACGGGTAATAATACTCAGAGCTAATAAAAAAAAAAAGGTGTGAGACATAGTCCATTCTTTCTCGCGGTATAGGAGCTAGCTTAAGCAGGGGATGAAGGAGGGACGCAGAGCAATTTACACGTGCAAGCTCTTACCCTGCAGAATAGGGGAAGTAGGAGAAGAAGAGGGAGGAATGGTAGGGGGAGGGAGTCTTGCGATGATACACCTCACCCCCTCCTAACATACACCCCTGAATGTAAGGCGAGCAATGTTTACAAACAGCGCACATTATACGCAAAGCACCTTCTTTCAGACAAAATCCAACTTTTACGTCGATAAAGGGCCAGCGAGTCGGTTAGGGGGAGTACACGTCTTTCTTCTCTGATAAGGTTCTATATGAGACGTGTTTCAATTTGGATAAGAATTAAACATGTTTGTCAGAGTTGCCATCAGCAGTTTTTACTAGATAACTTCTCTATTATTTCCAGGTTTTTAAGGCGAAAACAACAAAAATAACAGTTAACTTACAGTCCAATTTTCATAAAAACAAACATTTTTGTTATGGTTAACATTTATAATATTTTACTATATTATTAATTTTATTCTATAGGTAATGATTATATCAGTCTATGAAAAGTTAAAGTTGCAGATCACATGACTTGACGTATCGATACGTTAAAAGTATATCTAGTACCGCTTCTACCAGCTATATGTCGTCCTTCTTATGAAAATTGGACTCATATTAATGTTCATGTGTGTATACTCGCATGTATATAATAAGGACCGCGTCTCACAACTCACTCGGGTTGAACGAACGTGGTCGCTAACTACGCTAATGTGTTTAGAAGTTCGCCTCGGACAGCGAGAAAGTATCAATCGCTGTCGGGCCACACGGTTTGGAATACAATGTCTGTGTCACTTTCTGGAACTACTTCTCTATTCTGATAAAGATTACACTCCCATCAACTAAAACTACCCTTCGTCATGTCAATATGAAAGAAGAGAAATCAAACTACGAGACTTATCTCACGATAAAGAGGAAAGCTTGCTGCTAATTCTCAGATATCCTACAATTTTTTGTTGAGAGTCTATCAACAAATTATTGTAATTGTTAGAGGAAGGTTAGAGCTAGAGTCCTTTTTCATCAAGCCTAGTCTCATAACTCCACAAATATGATTAAAAAAAAAAATCGTTATGTCCCATTTTCACAAACTTTTTTCTATAAATAAGACTCAAACTAGAGGGTTGTTAAGGATAAAGAGCCCTGTTGTAATCTTTTGACTTTATTTTGGCGTCAACTATATTTTGAAATAACGCATTGTAGAATTAAATATTGCGTTAGAGCTGAACGGCTTGCGCGGCAATTTCTCGCTTACCAAGGCGGTCTCCTTAAGGGTGAGTAAGTTGCAATTTAGAGGAAGTTAACCCGCATTTGCGTGAAGAGAGAGAGCGGAAAATTATTTAGGAAAAACATCTTTAGCACACCCAACCGGGATTCAAACTCCGATCTATCAGTCATCAGGAGTTTATATCATGAGTGACGCCTTTATACCATTTTACCACAGAAGTAGATTGTGGGGGAGAGGGGGGGGGGGGCGGAAAA
>CABEEJ010002321.1:0-12554 GCA_901482245.1 Timema douglasi | reverse complement strand
GGTGACCTGGTGGTCTAGGGGTAAGGTGTCAGACTTCTATGCTGGCGGCCGGGGTTCAATCCTCGGTCCCGGCACAGATTTATCTGATTACCAAACCCTTCCTTCACCTCTGACAAGACATCTTGTGAATGTGGGGAATTCCAGGCCTCCACCGTGGTTCGGATCCCTCGTTAAACTGTAGGTCCTTCATTTCATCTCACAATCACCCTACCATTATACATTAGCGTAAGTGCGTATAAACCGAACGGGAAGTAAGACGCGGTGCTAATAATAATAATAATAATAAAAGGGGATGTATATGCATTTGCTTGGAGAGAGAGAGTGAAAACCCTTTTTAGTATAAAACATCTTAAATACACCGAATCTAGATTCGAGCCCTGATCTCCCCATTAACGTCAGTCTAGTCTACTGTGAGAATGACACCTTAGCTCAGTGTGGTCCAACTGGCAGCCCGCGAGCTAAATGCGGTCCGCGCTCACTGAAAATGTGGCCCTCACAGTATCCTGGAGTAAGATTAAATAAAAACCCTCTGTGACAGAATATGTGAAATAACTAATTATTAAAATAAAAATATGTTTGAAGAAGGTCATGATTGCATTTTATTAGGCATTTATTTGATAAGTAAAAGTATGTACATATATATTTATTTATACATTATAAGTTGTGAAAGTGTGTTTACGTTCATATTTCATAATACCTACGTTTTTAGGAAATTTATAACTTTTTTTGGCAGTATTTTTATTTATTTATTTAGCACCACGTTTTACTACCAGTTTGGGTTATACGCTTAAGTACTAATTACACTAATGATTAGGGATTAGGAAGGTTGAATTTAGAGGAAGTGAACCCGCATTTGCGCGGAGTAAGAGTGGAAAACCATTTAGTAAACACCACCCCTAGTTCACCTGACCGAGATTCTAACCTCGATATCCCCGTCTTCGGCGGTCTAGCTCAACACGACTGGCGCGTTAGCTAACTACGCCACCGAGACGAGTTTTTTGGCAGTAAAATTTGAAAGATTCTACCAATCAAAAATACAATTTATATACAAATATTGAAAGTGTGTGTTATTTGTAGGCCTATTAGGTTGATGGTATTACTAAATAAATCTTCAGCCCGCGGTGCAAAGTGATACCTAATCAGATTTGGCCCTTAGGACGAAAAACTTTGGAGCACACTGCCTCTAGCTCATTCGACCACCGAAGTAGGTCACATGCTTTTAATCACTAGGTAAAGTTCTAGATATTCAGAAGTGAAATTGTTTAAATTTTCAAGTAGTGTGTTTATTGTAATTTGAAAAGAAAAGTTCTGCTTCACGATGTTAAGGGACAAAATTTCAAATTTACCGTTTCTAAAGAAGTTTAACTGATGTTTCCTCCCAAGATGTCTGTCATTACATCCATTGTCCTCCACCAAATTTATTCTAATTGGAAGCTATTTCACAAGTGTCCATTTTCAAACCTACTTCAAACGAGTATGCCACAACTTACAGTTTATAAGAAACTGGACTCTCTTTTTTAGTAAAAAAAATTCAATCTGTAGGAAAAAATAGAGACCTAAGTCGAAATAGGCGCGTTAAGGCGTTTATTTATAAGATTTGTAAAAACCAATAGAATAGGCAATTATAGGCCTTATAAAATGAACATATTGTGCTCGTAATAACATGAAATGCATATATATCTCATCTGCTTATGTTTTATGTTCAAGAAAAAGAAAAGGCAATAAGGCGAAATCCGGTGCCAAATTATAGCTCACTTTCACACAAAAAAAAGAGAGAAGAGAGAAAGAGGTGGCAAAATGAAATAGCCTACAACGTCCGTGTGAAGCAGTGTTATAAGTTAAGATATAAATGCTATGTCCGTGTGAAGCAGTGTTATAAGTTAAGATATAAATGCTATGTCCGTGTGAAGCAGTGTTATAAGTTAAAATATAAATGCTATGTCCGTGTGAAGCACTCTTAAAGTTAAGAGAGAAATACTTCCCTCAAATCAGACCGAAAAAGCCGAATAGTTTTGGGGTTTCTGATGCCTTGTACACCCCGTTTACCCTGAAAGCTATAAGGCTTACCTTTACATATTAAACTCTATACCATAGTGCAGTGTTTATCAAAGTGTGGCCCGCGACTGCCTATAAAGTTGTCCACAGGATACCAGAATGTTTAATAATAACAATGAATTAAAGAATGATAATATATAATACAAACAAAAGATTGAAAGTGAATTATCCATATTCTGATTATACTTTTTTTCTCGGTACACACAAGTCAAATAATAAGTCTGTACCAACCTCAAGCCAACCAATCAGAACTTCTTTTTTTTAATCATGAGATTTAGAATGCTAAAAATAATCGATAAACTATTACCTACTAATATTCAATGTAATTTATGTATGTTGTTTCAATATATAATTTAATAAATCCATGTTTGTCTTGTATTTATACTAAAATTAAATATTACTACCCACAATAAAATTGCCTAAAAAGTTTTTCCTGCGTACTTTTTTTCAAACCACACCTTTCCCTCATCATCTTAGGACCCCGATGATACTCCAGTGCGTATAGCTTCCATTTGGTCGTCCCCATCACCCGAACTTTGAGAAATACTGCCACAGTGAAACATTTCGAGGTAAGAATTGTTACCTTACACATTAGAATGAGGGTACAGCCCGTTGATGTTTACATACAATTTAACCATTAAGGTGTGAACAATCAACCATCAAATATCAGCAAAACAGTTAGCTGTCATGTAAACTTGGGCGTAATAATTTGGTAGTTGCGTAGCCTTCACTGAGTTCTAAGCTCAGGTGAGTGCCGATAAAATACATATAAATTAGTATTAAGTTATAAAGGTGACCTGGCGGTCTAGGGGTAACGTGTCAGACTTCCATACTGGCGGCCGGGGTTCAATCCTTGGTCCCGGCATAGTCATTTATCTGATTACCAAACCCTTCCTTCACCTCTGACAATACATCTTGTGAATGTGGGGAATGCCAGGCCTCCACCGTGGTTCGGATTCATCTCACAATCACCCTACCATTACACACTAGCGTAAGTGCGTATAGCCTGAACGGGTAGTAAGACGCGGTGCTAATAATAATAAGTTATAAAAGCAAACTGAACAGTGGTTTACTCGTCTTTCCAACCAAAATAAAACAAATTAGCTTTGTTATTTGAAAAACTTTTTTAGAGAAGTGATTTTAATTATATCAAGTTTATGTATACATTCATAATTTTAGAAACATTGCAGCCTTTTTAACATATGCGGTTAACTTTTAATTTATACACGCACAGACCATTTTACAAAACTAATTTTATTTTTAGTCTTAGCAATAGATATTCCCAAAACAAGTATGAAAATAATGACCTCATGGAATGCACGTCATATTTTCAGTAGTAGCTGCACAAGACACGGTTCTGTGGCCGAATGGTCTAAGGCGTCACTCTCTTGTTGGACTGGCCTATTGATGACTGAGAGATCGGGGTTCGAATCCCAGTCGGGTCAGCTGAGGGTGGTTTATTCCCAAAATGGTTTCCCACTCCCCTTCCACGCAAATGCGGTTAGATTGTATCTAAAATGCTTTCTTCCTCACCACTACCCCATTAGAATAGATTTATATGTGCGTATAACCTGAATAAATAGTAAGACGCGGTGATGAAAACAAACAAAAAAACTTCCAGCTCACTCAGCTGAAGACAAATATAAGATGACCGAGAAAGACCGATTCCACCCGAAACCACACAACGAATCAGGCGAAGCGCTTTTGGACCATGAAAACTATATTTCAAGCGTAGCGTAACTCCTCCAGCAAAATAGGCAGGAGTCAGAGGAGTGGCGAAAGCTCCTCTAACACTCGATTTGAAATAGAACGAAGATTACCGATTCCACCCGAAACCACGCCACTTATCAGGTGAAGCTTTCGGATCGTGTGAGCCAGTTTCAAGCGGAGCGTAACAAAGCTTGCTCCCCCAACCAGTAAGCAGGAGTCGGAGGAGTGGTGCTGGCTCCTCTAGCGCAGTGCTGGAGATAGATAGACCGGCAGCTTCTGACGACAGATTTATGGGGACAGGTTGCAGACATGGCGAACACATACAGCCTCCCAACTCCTTGCTTTGAACGATCTGTCTCAGTAAAAAACACAACAACGATAAAAACACACTCTCTTGTTCTCTATCTCTCTCTTTCTTTCAGTTGTTGTTGTTCTGAGTGTTGCTGTTGTTCAAGGGCAACAAGCAATATTACCCACTCCACTTCTTGTAAAAGCCCATCGAACCATCCTTGCGTTTGGCTGCAATATTAGTTAGTAAGGTACGTGACATTAGTCACGACGATTAAATGACACGTCATTAAAAATAACTGTTATAAAAGTTTGAAGGTGGATATAAGCTCTGGTAGCGGATACAGCAGTGTCTGGATATATCTTTCAATCAGATTATATAGACTTGAAAAAATGTCATCTGGACACGGGAATCAGACCCATTATACACATACAAACATATGTACAAATTACGATAATATGTTAGGGATGAGGAAGGTTGAGCTTATAGAAAGTATTTACTTCGGAGAGAAAGTGGAAAATTATCTAGGAAAAAATACCATGAGGAGTCCCGACCGGGATTCGAAACCCAATATCCTCATTCGTCGGCAGTCCCAGTCTATTGCGAGAAGGGAGTGAAACTCGACTCTTCCACTGTTATTGTCCTGCCGAAGAAAGTAAACACATCAACTGGTCTACCCTCCAACACATCAACTGGTCTACTCTCCAACACATCAACTGGTCTACCTTCCAACACATCAACTGGTCTACTCTCCAACACATCAACTGGTCTACCTTCCGACACATTCAACCGGTCTACCTTCCAACACATCAACTGGTCTACTCTCCAACACATCAACTGGTCTACCTTCCGACACATCAACTAGTCTACCCTCCAACACATCAACTGGTCTACTCTCCGACACATCAAGTAGTCTACCCTCCGACACATCAACTAGTCTACCCTCCAACACATCAACTGGTCTACCCTCCAACACATCAACTGGTCTACCCTCCGACACATCAACTGGTCTACCTTCCGACACATCAACTAGTCTACCCTCCGACACATCAACTGGTCTACTCTCCAACACATCAACTGGTCTACCTTCCGACACATCAACTAGTCTACCCTCCGACACATCAACCGGTCTACTCTCCGACACATCAACCGGTCTACCTTCCGACACATCAACCGGTCTACTCTGACACATCAACCGGTCTACCCTCCGACACATCAACCGGTCTACCTTCCGACACATCCATTGGTCTACCTTCCGACACATCCATTGGTCTACCTTCCGACACATCCATTGGTCTACCTTCCGACACATCAACCGGTCTACCTTCCGACACATCAACCGGTCTACCTTCCGACACATCAACCGGTCTACCTTCCGACACATCAACCGGTCTACTCTCCGACACATCAACCGGTCTACTCTCCGACACATCAACCGGTATACCTTCCGACACATCAACTCTTCCACCCAAACTTAGATTGTTCAGTGCAAAAGCGTAGTATGTACATTCTGCATAGCCCTACCGTAAACCCCCTTCTCCCCGCAACCCAAAATCAAGTAGTAAAATTTCACAGCACTGGTATCCCAGTTGGTCATCAAAGTATTAAATATTACATTAAGTCATTTCACATGTATTGTATTAAAATAAAGTAGTTTGGTTAGAGTCGTAATTTCTTAGTACGCTTTTGCACTGAACAATCCAAGTTTGGGTGGACGAGTTGATGTGTCGGAGAGTAAGTAGACCAGTTGATGTGTTTACTTTCTTGGGCAGCAGTGGACGAGTTGAGTTACAGCCCGAGAAAGACATCGAGAGCTTGATTAACACGTTCGACAAAATTAGAGCAAAACCTGCCTGAGTGACGCAGCAATTCATACGCTGAATATTGACCCATGATGCATTGCTACGAAAACTTAAAAAACACCTAACTATAGCGAGATTTTATTTTCTAGTGGCTAAATATTTATTTTGATCACCGCGCCTTATTTACTACCTGTTTAGGTTATACGCATATGTGATAATTATTTCTCTAATGAGGTAGGGATGAAGAAAGAAGCATTTTAGAGATAATATACCGTCATTTGCGTGAAAGGAGAGCGGGTAACCATTTAGGAAAAAAAACCTCAGAAGACCAGACCACGATGCGAACCCCGCCTGATCTTCCCGTCATCAGCAGGTCAGTCAAACACTAGAGTGATGCCCTAGACCAGTCTCTTAGTCACGTGGACCCTCTAAACCAGGGAACAGCTTATTCACGGACACCTTGATAGAGAATAAATGATAAAGAGGTAATCATATGTTTTTTTAATACATCATAGGGATAAATTAGCCAATATAATTTATTTTTGTACAATAGAATTTTTAATGATATAAATGAAGGTATTATAATTGTAGATTTTTAGTAATAAAGGTTTTTTGGAATAGATGTTAAAATAATTGCATTAAAATTTTAAAAATATTTCATATATATTATATTTGTAAATTTATAAACACTAATAAGTTATATAAGGAATGGAATACAAGTCTGATTCAACACCAAAAAACCCGCTTCGTTGGCCGCGTGGTCTAATGCGTTACTCTCGTGTTGTAGGCCTACTAGACTGCCAAAGACGGGGAGATCGCTGTTTGATCCCGGCCGGGTGCACTGAAGGTGGTTTTATTTAAGGGTTTTCCACTCATTCCACACAAATGTGGGTGCACTTAATTTCAATTAAACCCATCTTGTCCCCAAACCATTAGTGTAATTGGCACATAGGCGTATAACCCGAACGGGTAGTAAGACGCGGTGCTAAAAAAAACACCAGGAAGAGCAGAAAAGGTTTTCTCGCACAAATAAGTGGTTGGAAAAGGCTTGAAATCTTTCAGTACATTTTTCGAAAGTTATTTGTGTTGGCCTGACGAAAAAAATAAAATAAAAGCTAGTGTCAAAATGCTCCTCTCAAAGATGCGGGAAAAAGGGGTGTGACCAACTCCCCGACTTTTCAGCCTCACTTTCTGCCCGGGATTTCATATGGGAAGTCATCGACATTGTTTTAGTAGGCCTACATATCAGAGATTAATCCTTTTATAAGAAATTGTTTAGGAACTAAAAATAAATAAAGGTATGTCACGGGCCCCACTTAGAGAACCTCTACCCTAGACCATTCGGAAACTAAAGCAAATATATTTGTTATTTAATAGATATTTATAATCTATCAAAAGCGACAGCTGAGGCCCACATGACTTGACGTATGGATACGTGAAAGTATTATTATTATTATTACTAGCACCGCGTCTTACTACCCGTTCGGGTTATACGAACTTACGCTAATGTGTAATGGTAGGGTGATTGTGAGATGAAATGTAGGACCTACAGTTTAACGTGGAATCCGAACCACGGTGGAGGCCTGGCATTCCTCACATTCACAAGATGTCTTGTCAGAGGTGAAGGAAGGGTTTGGTAATCAGATAAATCTGTGCCGGGACCTGGGATTGAACCCCGGCCGCCAGCACAGAAGTCTGACACCTTACCCCTAGACCGTACGTGAAAGTAGATCTAGTAACTTTTCCAACTGTCAGATATGGCCCACTATAAAAATTTCGATGTATATATAGTGTAAAGATGGACCTCTCAGCAGATTTCACCCTTTAGTGTGAGTGCTAGTTAATCATTGTTCGGTAATAAGGATTACAGCAAAAAACAGCCAAGATAGGGAAGAGAGAAAATATAAAGAGAAGCGGCGAGTATGTAAAAAAAAAAAAAGTGAAGAATATATTTATTTCTTGGCATCACGTCGCAATGCCCTTGCCATGTGTTTCAATCCAAGGCGTTCACTTTGTACGAACCGTTGAGCTCCCGCGACTAATTAGAAAAAGTACTCATAAACTCGTAGTCGTTTGGGGCAAAGAAGAGGGAATTATTGAAGTCGGCTAATCAACGATTGGTCTACAAAGTTTTGACGGTATTAGAGGTGTCAAGGGCCAATTGGAAGCCAGAGCGAGTAGACTTACTTAATGATGAATTAATACTATTGTTATTTAAAGATTTCGGAAGTTTCAATTTCATTTGGCTCCATACAAACTTAAAGAGGCCGTCTCATGACCAATTAACCGTGATATTAAATACAATATTACACTCCAACCAAAAAAGTATTCATTCGACAACAGCGAGACTGGGATATTTTTTCTTTTACATTTTAAAATGATTACTTTCTAATTCGGTTGTATTTTTTTTTTAAATACAGTGAAACTGTTTCACTGGTCTTAATGGCATGTTTTCCCCGAGTAAGCAGAGAAAACTACACCACAATGTAACTCATCGTTAGAGCTGCTTAAGTTTGGTGCTATCCGTGGGGTGAAACGGGCTCTCAAGACCTATGGTACGAGCTGTATTACCTGACTAAGTTTGGTGCTATCCGTGGGGTGAAACGGGCTCTCAAGGCCTCTGGTACGAGCTGTATTAACTGACTAAGTTTGGTACTATCTGTGGGGTGAAACGGGCTCTCAAGGCCTCTGGTACGAGCTGTATTATCTGACTAAGTTTGATGCTATCCGTGGGGTGAAACGGGCTCTCAAGGCCTCTGGTACGAGCTGTATTACCTGACTAAGTTTGGTACTATCCGTGGGGTGAATTGACTAAGTTTGGTGCTATCCGTGGGGTGAAACGGGCTCTCAAGGCCTCTGGTACGAGCTGTATTACCTGACTAAGTTTGGTGCTAGCCGATGTATGTCATGGGCTCTTAAGATGACATCCATTTAAATAAATTAAAAACCAGTATATTTACAGATTAAGTAATTGTTTTTTTAGAATGTCCATTTTATTTAATTAATTATAGAGAGAACGGAGAATAAATCTATGACGATTTTTGCAAGATCATATAGACCAGAATCAACTAACGAATACCACCAAAACCATAATTCATATTCAAGTCGTTAACAGTAAGTAAAAAATAGTGACTTCCAAAAAGTAGCACTACTAAAGTGGGGCCGCCCTACCGGCCTTAACATCGAGGTCCCCAATAAAAGACCGTGGGTTACGTAAACAAAACCCTGTGAGAAGACCACCCCCACCATCACGGCTAGTCCACGGCTCCTTCTAACAGATTTACACACATCGGAACACACCGCCAGAGGAACGGGGACACACAACGACCACTAAAAGTCCACATTCTCAACTTTACGATCTTATTACGCGGCAATAAAAATATGTCTTAAGGGCCGAGACATGGAAAGGGGAAGAGTAAGGGGAGGAAAGACAAAATGAGAAAGACCAGAAAACCCAAAGAGACAAGAGTGGAAAGACTTTTAGTGTCGCGAGGTAAGCAAGCAAAAGAGTCCCGCAGATTCAATTTTTACTGCCTTCTCAAGCTTCCTTCTTACTCACACGAGGATGTGCGAAAGAGATCACTTTTTTTTTCCGGTGGTGCCAACATCGTCGTGGGAAAACTTTAAAAAAAAAACCTTCCTTGCTTTCACAACCCGGCAATCTGTTGAAGCGAGAGGTAAGAAGTTTCAGAGAGGGTGGTGGTGGGGGGAAGTCTTTGAAATAAACTGTTCACGAAGGAAGAAAAAAAATAGTGGAGATAGGTGGCTTTGCTGTCAAAATTCGCGATGGGGAGGGGGGGGGGGAGAAAGAAATTACTCTTGTTTTATCTCTCGTAAATGTTATCATTTGTAAAGCAACCACCGCTTCTGGGGGACGTCTCTTTCGTTCACAACACGATACATTGGTGCTTAATATACTACAGTTGCCATAGAAAGGGCCTTTTAGGATATACACATGCTTTTGCGGTCAACATCGATAACATTTTACTAGAGGTACTATTATTGTTACTTTGATTATCTCTTTTAAAGGTGCTCAGCTCACGTATGAATACGTGAAGTAGATCTATTAAATAGTAACCATTCTAGCTGTCAGATAAGGCCCTTTCTGTGAAAATTGGACTATATTCAACAAACCACAAACAGACACACACACACACACACACACACACACAAATATATATATACAGATAATCTAATTTTACATATAATTAAATTATAATTTTTAGCTTAGACTATAAAAGAGTGTTTTCCAAAATCACTCCAATCACGTACGTACTCCTTTCACAGCCATGGCCTAGCCCAATGTACCATTTACAACTCCTTATAAAAAATACCGTACATAATTACCTGCCCTGCATTCTGGTAAAGTATAAAAAAATCCAAAGTTTTAATAAAAAAAATTTATGCTTTATAAATCTCAGTGTGGTACGCCGCGTACCCCTTGAAATATTTAACGTCATGATGGGGATTATTGCGGGCCGATTGATTAGTTCCTACTACCCACAAACCCACGTCACTTATTGTTTGATTAATAAATAAGTAGCTAAAGTGAACTCGATACTTATAGAGAGGTTGAGTCGAAGATGAAAAAACTAATCTAGGAGGACTTGTGACCTTATAGTCTGAATTTGTTGGGACAAATATCTGTGTCGGTGACCTGATTCTCTAGGGGTAATGTGTCCTATTTCTGTGCTGAGGGTCCGGGGTTCAATCCCCGGTCCCGGCACAGATTTATCTGATTTACCAAACCCTTCCTTCACCTCTGACAAGACATCTTGTGAATGTGTGGAATGTCAGGCCTCCACCGTGGTTCGGATCCCACGTTAAGCTGTAGGTCCTTCATTTTATCTCACAATCGTCCTACCATTACACATTAGAGTAAGTGCGTATAAACCGAACGGTTAGTAAGACGCGGTGATAATAATAATAATAAGTGTTTGTACGTAAAATCACGTAATCTGCAGGCGTCACTTTTCTCTATATAATATCGGCACCTGTTAATTAACGCCAATCAAATATGGAGGTAAGTGAAATCTCGTTCACGCAAGCGTTTAAGGGATGGGCGTGTGGAAATGGTCGGCCATCAATGAAGTTAACACTGATACCATATCCACCGGCGATGATTTCCACACGAGTAAAGAATGGCCCTGAGCACGGGAAGATTCCTGAATAGCTCGGTGATAGATGATCGACGCGCTAAGCCAAGAATTCTGGGGCTCAATTCTCGTGTCTAGGTGTAATTTTTTCAAATTTACGAATAGGAATAATCAATTGGTAAAAATATCAATGTTGAATGTAAACTTTTCTTCCTATCAGAATTATTTTAGGCACTTACCATCACCTGCTGATAATTTTCCCAATTAAATAAAGCCCTCACCTCCCGCCCCCATCTTTATTTCTGAAGCTTATGACCAATAGTTGGTTCAGATTTCCAAAATTACAGCTGTATGTTCGTTCCAAAAGGGTGGATAACACATATGATATGTGATAATTTTATCATATGACCCATAATTATTTATATTTGTTTTGTGACGATTTAAATTGTACAAGACATATTTTTTGGCGTTACGGTCAGAACCCGTTTTATTTATCTTGGTTTGAGGTGGGTAAATTAATTTCACAAAATTCCCAAAGACGCGAATCTTTTCTTCCCTTTTACAAGATAAGACACATCTGACAGGGTTTTATTTCAGAAGTTTTTATTCACAGCACAATCTTCCACAACTAAGTTTGAGGGAGAATAAAAGAAGATATAAAATCTGATAGTGAATGATTCCCACCTGATTTAAAGTTAGTTTTTCTATTAAAAACTAAGGGAAACCTTTATAGACACTGGGAAAAAAATACAATTAAAAAACACCTGACAAACTCATGATTCACACACAAGTAAAGACTTCCCGGGGATTCAAGCAATCACTTACATGATCAGAAGTAAACACACACATATACAAATATATAGCCTATATATTTACAATTTCTTAAGGTGGGATAGAAGGTGACTCTAGCTTAAAGGTAATCAATCATTTTGCAGTTTTCATAATATAAACTTTTTTTTTTGTAAAAATACATCAAATATTTTCAGTAGATACGTTTGGAATAATTTTCTACGCAAAAGTAATCTCACCCTTTTCTTTAATATCTGCCACAGTTGCAATGACATTTGAACAAAAACTTTAAAATAAAAGATTATTATTATTATTTTCAAATTCGTGTTCGTGACAGATGTTCCAGAACTGTTATGATTACTTTGTGTAGAAAACTAAACGTTGGGCTATCTTCTCAATCAATAATTGATTTTTTCTGAATATATTAAAACAAAATACTGACCTTGACTCACGTTTTTTTCCAACCCACGTTGGTTAGAAAATTCCACTTTCTTTAGATCTTACAGTAAATCTGGGTGTCATCTTAATAATAAAAAAAGACCTTACGGAACCCTCATGTTGCATCATCAACCTCTTCTCCATCAGGTGAACATCAAGTAGAGTTTGCAAAGTCCAAAAACTTTTCACTTCCCTTCCTCTTCGTGAGGCCACCCCCACCTCCTTGTCTCAAACTAACGTCCGTGTAGCATCCCTTCCTCCCCTCTAGTTTCTTGGGTGTCCCACGCAGATTGTTTAAGTTGGCACTGTAAGCAAACGACGTGAAGGCTCAAGGCGCAGAAAGCGCGCTAGTGTGTACTTAGTGTGATAAACTGT